>JARHVA010007409.1:505000-690166 GCA_037957365.1 Torreya grandis
ACATCTAGCTTATCAAACACCTTTATACATTTTATTTTTTGAAATAGAAGTCTACATTGAATATAACATAGCTTGAGTGTATTTTTATAAATTTAAGGATAAATTTTATTGTTTATGTTGTATTATAAGATGTGTTTACTAAATTCATGAATTAATATGCTTGTATAAATGGTTGAAGTGTTTCCTTGTGTGGAGTTAGTGTTTCACAAAAGAAAAAATAGTAGTGATTTTATAGGTTTTATTTGAGTGAAAATTTGGGAGTTAAAACATATATAAATATAGTTCATGAATAAGTTTAATCACATGCCTATTTCACTATATTGCTCACTATCAAAGTATAGTCACAAGAAAATATTCCACCATGAAAGTAAATACTCATCTATTTTATTGTACTTACTATATTTAGCATATGCCACTTGTGAAATATTTGTAATAAAATTTAGTATTTTACATTCAAATGTATCATTGAATTTTGTATTTATAAATTTAAATTATTATATTAGTGTTTATCTTATTATGGTTGTAAAATAAAATTATGAAAAAACCATAAAAATAATGACTAATCACGCATAGAGTACATAATGGTCACACAATTTAACATGCAATGTCATAAACAATAATCATCACACAATGTAAGAACAATGAATGATCACAACATGTAATAATCATTAGTATCAAACAATTTAAATAAAATGAACAATCACACCATGTAATAATCAATAGTGTCAAACATAACAATTGTAGTGATATCAACACTCACATAACATGTAAAGATAATCCACATAATAAATTCATGTTATCATCTCAACATAGAAAAGTAAACTATCCATAACATATAACACTCTAAATAGTATACAAAAGAGAAATTCATGTATAATCAGTCTAATTTTCTCAATATGATCAATGGGATATTCATATGAAGATATAATTTATCAATCATTATAATATGACTAATGTAAGCATACTCATAATATATAAAGGTATCCCATAGATGTAAGGAAGGTATTACATCTACATGTTCATATATCTTATTTACATGTATGTCCTACATCCCACTCATGTTACCATGAAAAATATGTGTGCATAAAATGGATATGTAATCTACCATATATATGACAAATAATGTAATTATACAACTATCAAATCATGTTATCACAATCCCTATTATTATTATTATTATTATTATTATTATTATTATTATTATTATTATTATTATTATTATTATTTTAATTTGGAATATGCTCATACTAACCAATGATTTCATCACAATGAGAGAAACTAATTAGGATGGAATCACTGAACCAACCATCTAGATATAATAAATCTATGTTATATTTATTTCCATGTGTAACTAAGTCCCATTGATGTACATGTGGTGTTAAAACCTTAGAAACACTTATAGTTGCACTATTATGTATTTGTGATAATCTTGATTGAGGTGATGCATGTAGAAAAATTTATGCAATGATAATAGGTTCATATTATTTATTAATTGGATTTCCTTCTTCTTAAGATATATCACTAACATACTAATATTCCTCATAACCATTGTAAACATATTAATGTATTGATTAAATAATTAATTCATTACATTTAGATTTATTCACAAAATCAAGATTGTCAGTCACATTTTCACCCTAATTAGAGAAGAAATAAACTATACACATCCATATTTGTGCACTCATTGGTATAATCATAAGGCACCACATAGAATTATAAAATTGGTGCATTGAATTTTATTTTATTTTAAATACATTTTTCACCATCAATATCATGAAATTTAGTTGTGAACATATAAGAATTAGCTATGAATCCTTTAACACTAATCAAAGAAATGATTTCTAATTATTCATCTCTCTCTGAATATGTTCCATCTCTTGATTTTGGAATAATATCACCTCCAAGGTCAAATTAAATCTATACGTGATTCTTACCAAGTGTTTTACCCATTTATCTTACCCATGACCTTCTTATCACAACATTGTGTTGAACCAAGTTATGGCTATGGTGAATATTGTAGAACATTTTTTGAGACTAGGATTTACATACCACTCTAAGGGATTGATGCATACTTTAGTTAAATTAGTGTTATTTAAGTATATAAGTTAATAATATCCAAGAGGATTGAAAATTATCATGGTACATACATTAATTTCACAAGTATTATTGACCACAACATTGCTTAATTGTATGTCATCTATGCGAGGGATAATAATAAAAGGATCTAAAAATGAATAAGGGTTTTACAGTTTCCCCCTTGGAAACCACATTTATAAAATGAATATTAGTAGGTACATGTTAATTTTGAATTTTCTTCTTAAGAAACTCTTTTTAAGCACTCTATTACTTTTATGTATCTCTTTTGGAGTTAATGCATCTTCATGTAACTCTTATTTATGTAGTATTACCTTGGGAGATGGAACCATAGTTTAAGTATCTTTCTCAATTATAGAATGTGTATTTAAATATTGTGATGTTTTAATATATGCATCGGAGGTAAGGTGACCACTGTCAAAATTATACCATGTTATGTTTTTCAAATCTCAACACTTGTTTGTATCATGGTGCCGCATGAGTAGGCACGATGTGGTTGTCTCCTCAATACCTCCTTCCCTAAAGCATCCCATGATTCCATCTCCACCCAAATCACCCTTTTATCCATAATTATCCCATATACCCTTACTCATGTAGTTTAGCTTAAGGCAAGAACTATGTAACAATAAACTACCCTGCATAAACCTATAATGCCTCAAAAATTATAGAAATAACAATCCCATGGAGAAATTGTAGAGTAAAAATTGAATGAAACTATGAATTCAGAGGAAGAATTGAAAGGGAAAAAGAAGAGGAAAAGTCTAAAATAGAGACAACCAAACAATAATAAGAAGATAAAACTAATAAATATTAAGTTGAGATAAAGAAGAAATAAATAATGGAGAAGAAGAGAAAAATACTGGACACTGCATAGAAAAAGAAGGAACAAATAGAAAAGGAGGTGAAAGATCCATAAATAAATAAGGCCAAGGATTATGTAAAAGTTGACGAAAATATAAATAAGTCTTATGTATGTAGGAAGAAGTGAAACATAAAATAGCCAAAAACCAAGCTACTAAGGATGTTGCACAATAAGAAAAACAAGTAACAAAAGATGTAAAATTATAGGAAGTGGTAGTTGCTAAGGCAAGGGAAGATTTAGATCTAAATAATAAGGATGAATTACCTTCTAATGCTTAGAAGGCCAAGCAACCTGAAAAAACTATGAAGCAAATATAAGAAGTCAAGGAGAAACTAATTCCTGAAGGCCCACAACCTTCCAACACATCCCAAGGATCAATATTAATGCATGGAGGGGAATAAGAGGAGGTGTTTTAGGATAAACCACATAAATAGTAAATGGTTATGGGATTTCCAAGTCCCACCACTATGACACAAATTTTACACTCTCAATCACACAAACATTCAATCAAAAATCTCTTAACATAACCTCTATGGCATTAGTTTCTTTTAACATAACAAGTTAAGAGGAATCATCTGATGTGACATAACACACATTATCCAAGTATATTGATGTAACTTCCATGTTCCAAAAATACATAGCATATAATGAAATGAATGTGGAAAAAATGCAGCCTATACTTGAAGGAGTAAAACACACATTTTCATGATTAATTAGCTAAAACCCATAATATATTAGATGAAACTTGTCCAATGCTAGTGGTACAAGTTATGGGCAACTAGGTGATGTCAAAAGATAAACAACTAAGAAAAATAGTTTTTTGACTCACCAAGGATTAGGTGGCTAGTGTTCGATATTTGAAATCTAAAATAGAAATAACATTTGAGCTCCTTAAATAATAAAAATAAGTCCTTGACACTAATGCTATGGTCAACTAGGTGATGTCAAAAGATAAACAACTAAAAAACTTATTTTTTTGACTCACTAAAGATTAGGTGGCTAGTGGTTGATATTTGAAATGTAAAATAGAAATAACATTTGAGCTCCTTAAATAATAAAAATAAGTCCTTGACACTAATGCACACAACATGCTTAAATAACATCAATATATGTTGTAATGAAGTGAAGATGGATTTATATAATGTGGATAAATCCACTGCAACCATGGAAGATCATATGTCCATGCCAGATCAAATAGACACTTCATTTAAATGGTCTCTTACCTCAAGAGATAATGTAATGGAAAAGATGAAAACATGAAATAATGAGATTCTCTAGAATGCATTCGACAGTGTTTAGACTCAACAATAGGTAGATAGAATGGAGGAAATGTTCCAAGACATTCAACTTGGGGTCTCACAAGATAGGGCCATCATTAATATCATAGAGGTGAATACATATAGAATATTATGCAATGCCAAGATCATATACACACATTGATTAACATGGTTTTGTGCAACCTAGTGGATTGGAGGTATTTAAATATAATCTACCACATTTTGATAGATCCTTTATTGGGATAATTGATGAGCCTTAATACGTTCCATCAATTTAGCTTTCCCAATTCCAAACTAAGAAAGTTGCCAAAATAGTATAAAAACACCTCTAACACTTGAATCTATAGCTCATTGATCTTTATCTATAGTTTTCATAACACCATATTATTCACTAACATCATCTTTTGATGTGACCCAGTATCACTACCATATTTACATCCTCCTTCAACTCAAGTTATGCATCCTAATCCTCCACCTTCTCTCTAGGTAATACAGGATCAAAATATATAAATTTTCAATATTTTTAAAGAAGGGAAGGCCATAAGAATTATGAATAGTTCTAAGATAGTTAAGAACCCATAAGAGTGGCCTCCTATTATTACAATCTATTAAAAACCCACAAGGGTGGTAAATTGGTATGTTTCTTAGTTGAAAATATGAAATGGTGGCTAAGTAGTACATAAGAGGTGAAAATAGGTAAATGAAACCTTAATTGATTATATAAAGTGGTGATTTTGGACCAACCCCTTAATATAAAAAACTCCACCAATTCTTCAATTCAACACATTTCCTATGACTTGGTCTTGAGATGTGATAACTATTTATGTTTGGGGAAGTGTTTGTTGTATATATGAGTATAAAGTCATAGAGTATATATGAATCACATGTGTGTGATATTTAGTATTTTTTATATTGTATATGATTTTGTACATGGTCATATTTCAAAAATTATATATAAACATAAAGAATCCTTCAAGAAAGAAATGAAAAGTCTAGATCATAAAGTGATAAATCTTTTATAAGCTCTTTAAATATTATTCAAATGTAAATAAAAGAGTTTCGAACAAGAAAGATTAATTATAGATATAATGATGGTTCTTATAAGTGTATTTATGTACTTTTTCCATGCACACATGTACTCTATTTCATTCAAATCTAATTTATAGTATAATAATAATGAATTTTCTCTTTTTTCCAATATGTGTTACTCTAAATACATACTAAGTATGAATAGAAGGAATAAAATAAATTATTATATTCATGTATACATTCTCATTCTATAATTCTTTTGGCACAAACACACCTTAGCATGTTATAATGGTTTTTCCAATAACCTTGTCTAACAGACGTGTTCTATAGTAGTTGGTTTTGTTTCATTTAACTTGTTACTTTTATTCTAGTTAAATGTACTATGGTGTTGGTATCATCTTCACCTTTAATTTCTAAGCCTTACGGATAATTTTGGGTGTAGAATTTTATGATTTATTTGTGTTCCTTGCTAAGGAATTGTATATTTTTTGGTTGGATAATTATTCTAAGATGTTGTTTCATCTTTAGTTAATTATCCTAGACTTTTAGTTTTGGTTGTAATAATTTTAAATTTTTTGAATATAAAGAGGTGAGGGACCCATAACCCTTCCCCATTTATAAAAAAATGAAAAAAAAAAGTTTCATATGTGAAAATTAATATATTTATGTTCTTGAATTCTTATAAAACAAGTTACATTATGTAGAATACAATTTTAGTTGGTAGTTGATTTGAAAGTTAGTAAAATCCCTTGTAAAGTTAAAGGCCCTCAAAAGGCTATTTGGGTTTTGTATTTTTTATGCATGGAAAAAAATACAAAAATATCCTTAATATAAATTATTCAACATATATATTCTATAAAAAGACTGAACTTTTTTAGGAATATCCTACAAAAAATATTATGCATTAAAAAATATCCTTATTACAAGTAATTTATTCACAATTTTTTGAGGTAAAAAGGGATGAAAACAATTTTAAATTGAGTTTCACAGTTTTTTGAATCTATGGATTTTTATATCATAAATTATTGTTGTTTATTATCATTTTTAAAATAATGTACCTCATATGGTAACTTATACCAAATTCCCTAAAACTTGGAATAAAGCAGACCCTTTTATAGGGTAGGCCCAATTCGCTAGTAACTAGTCTTCAATATAAACACAATTAAATTTAAATAAAATATAAAAATTCTAGTGATTTATAAATACAAAATATCATCCTTGTGATATAATGACTAGTTATTAGTGGTTACAGACATGGTGGTGGGGTTGAATGACCTTGGTGTGATCATGGTGGGAGATCCTAGTGAATGGATGCCCTTGTTTGTGCAACCTGAGTCACATAATGGAACAAAAATTATTATTTATTTATTAAATGAAATAAATCCTCAATAACCTATAAATTCATAGTGAATCTCTAGTATCCACTCTCTCTAAGCCTCTATAGGCTTTACAATATCAATATCTATCAATTTATGAATATGCAACCTCCTCTATTATGTCCCCTCTAATCTCTTGACCCTTTCTTTTTATTTTATATAATCCATAAACTTGGTCCTTTTTTCCCTCTTAAATATGGAGCCTTCTTAAATATTATCTCTCACTGACTCTTAACTCTTCTCTATCTCTTCTACCTACTATGTTGAGTATCATGATTCTTCCAATCATCACCACATATTATTAAGAGATAAATCCCCATTTTAATTCTTGACATGAGATCTCTTTATTTTCCCATTTGTAAGCCTTCTCAAATTCTCTCCAAAACTATCCTTGATTCCCATGGAATTTATTGTCACAGTGACCATGTGGTTGATATAACTAGGCTACAACCAAATGAAAAATATCATCAAGATATTTTTAACTAATACCTATAATTCTCCATTTGGAATTTTATTGAAAAAATTATGGCAACTTTAAATTCCATACATTTTCTAAAAGAACATATATCTTTATGAACTGATCTACCATAAACCAATGGGAATTTGACATGTGCATATCACATGGATTCAACATTATAAAATTGCCACAACTATGTGTCCTTATGTATCCCATGGACCTATAATATTATGCATTACACTTTAGGGCCATGAAGCGACCAACTTTATTTAATTTTACTCATGTCTTATATAGACCCATTGGTTTTATAAACTCCATTTTAATATTGTCATGTTTTAACCAAAATTATGGTCCCCATTTTTAACATGTGAATTATGATCACCCTATGAACATGATATGATTATGACAATTTGTAACCCTCATAGACATTGAACCTCACATAATCTCCATAAAATTTGGGAAATCTATGGGGAATTCCCAATGTTTTTGACTCCATTGATTATTTTGGGTGTTCCTAAGGCTACTAAAATTTATCAAATCACGAATTTGATGAATCTATGCTTATATGTACTCAATTGGAATACATATGCATGAAATCATGTGGACTAATTAATAGTTCATAATGTATGCAAAGAAGTCAGCTTGTTTAATTTTGATCTCTGTGAGACTTGCATGAAAAATCAAATAATTTAGTGGCTTTTGTTAAACATTAAATAATATATGTGAGGACTATTTTGAACTTATGTACTTTGTATGGCCATTGTGAAACTAATAAATTAGACCCAAATGAGGCATATTAACATTTTAGATTGATCTAGGTAAAGATGCAATATCTATGTTTCCAGTTTTGGCCAGATGAGTGTTGTAAAGTTATGGGTAACACTTCAATTGAATTTTTATTAATGGAAACAAATACTATAAGTATGAAACATACTAAATTTTATTGTATCTTTATTAATTTAAATTTTTTATAGGTATTCCTACATATATTGATCTCAAAGTTCAAGATCAAATTCAAAAGTAACCTCTTGATTTTGAGGGGTTTAGTTTTTGTTGACATAAATGACTTAAGATTGGTTATATAGCCATCTAATGTGGTTTATATAAATATAAGAAGTGGTTTTTTGGTTAAAGGAACCAATTTAAATTGGTTATGATGATATTTTTAGTGATGAAGGGGATAATGAAAGTGTATTTCCTAAAATTCCAAAGGAGGAACTGATATATGACCCAGGAGTGGAACCTTCCTAAAATAAAGAAGAATCTAAGTTGAAGGTTGATATCAATATTTCCATTATTTTGAGAAATGGTTTATAGAATAAATAAACTTTGACGAACTCTTAGCCTATTGATTCATTTAAAGTTACCATTCTCATATATCCTGATCTAGGGGAGGGTAGTGATTGGTCAATTCTTAGAAACAAAAGGAAATTTAGTCATAATAGGGAATTGGAACCTTTAAATATGACCCTCAAATCAAGGAAATAAAATGATTTATAATTTTATTAATTATGTGCTATTTTATTTTTGTTTTATCACTGTATTGAGTAGTTTCTAATGCCTTTTCTAATTTTTAGGCTAATTCTACTTGTTTCTTATTTTAGATGCCTCCTTTTTTATTTTTCCTTATGTTTATTTTTATGCTAGAAAAGGAGCTTCAGTGGGCATTCATTGCATATATTTTTCTCCATTGTAAAATGGAAGAGTACCTTTCATACAAGCTCCACTTTACTAATAATAAAAAAACATTATGTGTCATTCCATTAAACTTGTTGGAACAATTAATGGTTAAGTGGTATACAAGTACCCTTAACACATCACATTAAATTGGTAAAATAATAATATATTTTATTATTTACAATTTATGAGATAATACTCATGTCCATAAATAATAAAATATAAAATTATACAACTTAACATTATGTCTTAGGTGGGAGGTTGGACTTGTTAGTTATAATGGTCCACCTCAATTATAAAGGAATTTTACATTGTAGAATTATAACATACCATCCCCAACCATTCCAATACATAAGATTTCATTCAAAGATTATTCAACCAATTTCAAGGTTTTGTGATGTTCTGTGAGAAGAAGTGGGAGAAGAAAAATATGTATTGGGTTATTGGTTTCTTACATAAATGAATAATTATTATGGGGTTTTTACCTTTGTGCAAGGTTTACCACCTATATCCATGTTATCTATGCTATCATATGTCTTTTACTATCAATATCATTTATATATCCATATATAAACATATGTGTGTATACGATTTTTTATCATGGTTTAAGAGAAAGTGTGAAGTGTTGCTTTATTGGCAAGACTTGAGAGTTCAATTATTTTCCTTTTGAAGCATTCAATTACTACTATTCAAACATTTTTCATCAAAACTCAGCATGGTGCATGCCATAGGAGGAATGATAAGTATATATATAATAGTAGAAGCCTATATCTCAGATTTTAATTATCCAAAACATCAATCCAATAAACTAGACACCAAGCAAGCATAAATATACGAACATATTTAGCCTATGGAATCATAAAATGACTCTTTTATGACTTCTTTGGAATGAAAAATTAGGAAAATATACTTTAATTCCTCCTCTATTACCCTATTTTTAGTAGTGTATCTTCATTTATTTTTTCGTTGAGACCCCAACAAACTGTAAGAAGTATAAAAAACAACATTACCTATAAAAATAGATCATTCTAGGCAAGCCTGTATGGCATGGTATGGATTGAGAGGCTATAAAAACTAGTTTAAATCCATTTCAATTCATCTATGGGCTTAAAATCATCTTTAAATGACAGATCTCTGCATTTTTTACATTTAAAATTATCCTCCAGACCCTTTAAGGCATTAATATATTTAATAATATTTTAAATCAACTAGTGGTGTCCTTGTATGATTTATGAAATAAAAAACATATAAAAATTCAATTTTTGGTAGAAAAATTTATACTGGTTGTGTTTGTCTACATCACGAGAGGTTTTGAAGGTTATATGAGCATTGTCAAGGCCTTTGTTGGCTTCTTAAAGCATCTTTATGTGCCTAGATTCATCCCCAATGCCATACTTGTCCAAGAAGCATTGAAAGGTTAGTATAATATATTTTTAAAAGTATTTAATAATCATTTTTTAATTAAATAAAAAATTGCATGCAAAGAATGGTGGGTCCCTTTATTTTCAAAGCATTTTTTTAACAAAAAGTGAAAAAAAGTTGATTTTTTTTACATGCATGTTAATATATATATATATATATATATATATATATATATATATATATATATATATAATTTAAGGAATATTGAAAAATATTATTTAAAAAAATAATGTGCATATAAAGTTTTAAGTAGTGTTATAGTGGAATTGGTTGCCATAATTTTGTAGGACTCTCATAAAAATGACTTCAAGAGTTCAAAACCCATCTAAAACCCTTTTGTTTTGGTCAAATTATTTTTTAAATAGAATTAATTAAAATATTTATTATTTTCCAAAACCCATGACATTTTTGACACGTTAAAACTCTAGTAACTTGTATTGAAAAATTTATCTAATGTTCTTTTTTACAAAAGTGGTCATGTGACCAATCGATCTCTAGGTTTTAAAATGTTTTAGACACATTTATGTGGTTCATTTTATATTTTAAAACTTATTAATATAGTTTTTTCAACACACACACACACACACACACACACACACACACACACACACACACACACACACACACACACACACACACACACACACACACACACACACACACACACACACACACACACACACACACACACACACACACACATGCATGCACGTGCACGCGCACACGCATGCGCGCACACACACACACATGCACATGCACACCCACATGCGCGCACACACGCACGCACACACACACACACACACACACACACACACACACACACACACACACACACACACACACACACACACACACACACACACACACACACACACACACACACACACACACACACACACACATGCGCGCGCGCGCGTGCGCACACGGACACGTACATGCACACACACATGCACACGCACATGCACATGCACACACACATGTACATGTACACACACATATACACACACAAACATGCACATATGCATATCAAACCCTCCCCTCCTCCCCCTCCCCCCAACCACTACCCTCCACACACACACACCCAACCACCCACCCTCACCCCCCCTCCACACATATAGTTTTACATTGTTTCTTTTGGGATACTTATGACTCTTACTCTAAGTGAAATTGTTTGAATTTTTTAAATTATTCTGTATATAATTAAAAAAATATTATTTAATACACTATAATACTTTTTTTAATACAAAATAAATCATAAATCACATTAAAATATCATGTTATAATCATTTTTAGTGTTATTTAACTATAAAACTCAAACTAGTAAGTGTCAAACCTTGGAGGGAAGTTACGGCTTCTCCAAACTTTGTGTTAGATAAAATGAAAATATTAAATAGGTAAAATTATAAAATTTAGAAAATTTGTATTAAATTAAAATTTATGGCCTGAAAACTTTGTAAAATTTTAGTTAGAACTAAAAAAACCATCATCAAGGAGGTACGTCACGACTAAACTTATTAATGTATTTCAATAAAAATTGAAAGAATCCCCATCAATAATTTTTAGGAGTGTAAAGGATTGTTTATTACTCCATATCAACAATAAAGAGTCACCTAGTGATGTTTTTTTACTCCGTGAAACTATGCATGAGGACACTCATATTTCAAAAATCATTAAACCTATTATTGAACTGTGTATTACTCCCATGAAAGGAGACAAAAAAGTAAACTTTATTGAAAAAATTAAAAATATTAAATGTCATTTATATGGTTGTGATTGTAATGTTATTCAAGATAAGTTTTTATTTTATTATTTAGTTAAATATTCATGAATATTTTCACAATTTATTTTTTTATTCTTAATTATAAATACCAGATAGAACAAGGCACCCCTAACCTCACTACCTTTTTCACTATTCTTATTCAAGAAGAACAAGTGATGTAAAATTTGTATTCTGAAGATAATGCCACTCAGACACTTCTTATGCCTGATAGATTTTGTATAGAAAAGGTTAACATAAGCCTACGAATGGTAAAAATGGGAACAAAAAATATGGTAATAAGAATAAAAAAGTGAAGTTTAATAGAAATTATAATGTGTGGTAAATTTGGACATAAAAGGGAAAAATGTTATAAAAAAAAAATATATAATAGAAACAAATTTAAAAATAAGAAATGAAAGATAAGTTCTAATTAGAATCAATAGAAGAATCAAAACTAGAACCAAAACAACAAGTGGGAACACAATTCTAACACTATTACATTATATTTTACCTTATTTGATTTTAATGAAAATTAATAGATTTGAGATGCTGGTGTGTCACATCACATGACATGTTTATTAAATATATTTTTTGATGCTAAAGATACATTTAAAAATATTTATTTAGGTGATAATTCATTTCTAGAAGCCATTAAACAAGCAAAATCTAAATTTGTAAATATAGTCATAAATGATGTTTATGATGTTCCTAAACTTAAGAAAAATATGTTATGATGTTATCATATTACAAATGATAATTTCATAGTAATTATAATTGAGGATAGATGGTCTATTAAAAATCAATTTGATTCTCTAATTTTTTAAGGAATTCAAAATAATGGTTTATACATATTTTCTGCTTCTTATGCATGTTATCTTTCATCACATAGTATAAATGAATCTAAATTATGGAATGAAATATTATATCATGTTAATTTTATACGTTTATATAATATGATCATGATGATATTTTATTTTATCCTCATATATATTTTCATAATGAAAATTGTGAAGTTTTCTTACATGGTAAGTGTTAGTAATTTGACTTGTCAAGGCCAAATTATTACTCCTATCATTCAAAAATTTCAAGAAACTTATTAATAGGCCTTTAAAGCTGGGAATTATGGCCCAAAAATAATTAAATTTGGTAAAAATTATAAAAAATGTATTGTAAATGGGTCATTATCATTTCAAAAGAGAATTGTCAAGTTCAAATATGTAGAAAATCCATGCACAGTGATCAATTTTGAGAAAAAATTAAACTTTATGAGAGCTACAAGTAGTTTCAGGACCTCAAATTTTGTACACAAGGTAATTATAAGTTATATAATATTATGAAAAATTATAATTTCCATTGGAAAAGTAGAGATACTCACTATTTTGTAACAGTCCTTAGCATATCCGTTGGAGATCACCATTGGAGTAGGCATCATTTTGGAGTGCCATAGAGGTTTCTAAGTCTAGATAAAAGTTTAAAGAGAATTTTATGATTTTTTTACATTATAATAAAACCTTAAAATAGTGAAAAAAATTAAATTTTAATCAAACCATGCTCATACAGGCTTTTTGCAAGCAAACATGCATAAAGGCCAAAAAGAATTTTTCATTTACTTTTCAAGAAAAATGTGCTTTTAGAGTATTTGAATAGAATATTACATATCCCATGATTATTTTTTTAGTCATTGAGAATTATTTTAAGATTTATTTTCATTTTGATGATTTTTTCACTTTTTACAATTCTAAACAACCTTCTTAGCCTCCTATTTAGATGCTCATATATTTCACCATGTGTGGATTTTGGATGAAATATATTATTATATTTTTATTATTCCTATTTAATTATAATTCATGAAAAATTGAGACCATTTGAGTGGTTTTACTTTATGAACAATTATTAAGAGTGTAGGTAGCTCAGAATGCAGTCAAAACCCCATAGATATATTTCTCCACATGGTAACTTTTTATATATTTTGAATTAAAAAAAAATATTTTTAGATATGTTGAGGGGGTTCAATTTTATACACATAACTAATTTTTTTTTGGAATTTTGAGGTCTGTACTTCATGAACCATCATTTTGAAAATTTAGCTCCAAAGCCCACCTAAACCCTCAAAAAACCAATTTTGAAAAAAGTTGGTTTTTTCACAATAAAATAATCTTGGATCAACCTGAAACCTTATAAAATTTCAAGTAAAATCAAAGAGGATTCCATAAATTTCAATTTTATGCATGGAGATGTACGGATGAGGGCATAAATCATGTTTTTGTGGAAAAAAACATGTAAAATGAAGTAAAAAAACACTTCAATAAAATAATATCAATGGATATCAAATAATAAGAATTTTTATTCATCTTAAAATTTTATTTTGGTCAAAAATCATCTCATAAGTGTCCCAACCAGCTCAATCAAAATGGCCAGTCTGTAGGAAAATGGAGCAAAATAGGCCTAGTCAACCCTATTGACTGAATGACGAGTGTTTTCTCATCAAAATAAAATATATTGGTGATGAATAATTATTTTTTAGGTGAAATTTTTTGTTTTTTCATGTTTCATAGCTTATTATTATATGTTTAATGGTTTCAAATGCAAGAAAATAGGCTAATTAGTTAATCTAGCAAGTAAAGAATGGCATTAAAATTCTATCAATTGAATTAATTTTGGATTTACCACATGGAATATATGTTTTTAAATTGGATATATAATTATAAAATCAATCCATAATTTTTAATTCATGAAATTTGAGCTCAAGTTGAGTTAACTAGTCCTTAAGGGTCAAATATCTTTGGTTGACTAGTTTGACTCTAAAGAACTTAAACTCACTTTAAATATGGATTTATATTCTAATTGATGGTGTGATTTTTATTCAGGGAATTTTTACAAGTCAACATGGGCCGACCACTTCTCAATTCTATGCCAAAAATGAAGAACATGCAAATTTTGAAGAATTGGAAGATTTTAAAGCCTTTATTTAATTTTGTAAAAGGATTTTAGTATTATTTTAACTCAAATAATACTAATACTTATATTTTACACATTAATTTGGATTTATGTAATGTTTTATACTTATATATTTTCTTTTTGAAGCCATTTTTGATAAATTCTAGAAGGCAGAGATGAAATTGTAATCGACACCATTTATCAAATAAAGAAGATTTTTTGCATATGTTTTTTTTGGATCATCATAGAGTGTAATTTTGATTGTGTAATATCATATAATTTAGATATATATCCCTTTTTTATGTCCTTTCCACACCTACTATGAAAATCTCACCCTTTACAGGTCATTTCAAGAGAGGAATAGAATTTTGCAATCCAAAATCCTCTCAATCCTTCATCTTAAATACTAATGTTTAGGGGAAATTTGAAGACTTCATATTGATTTATACATGTGCCTTAATTTGAATAAATTTTAGAGAATATCAATAATTCAGGTGCATCACCCCATTTAGATAGGATTTTCCATCTCAGTTTCCTTCTCCCTTTTCATCCCAAAAATAAAATAGTTTAGTTTTAGAGACAAATATTAAGGGAACCAACCATATATAGAGGTTATTCTCAATATAGAGTCACCCACACTTTGATAAATTCCAATTGTATCAGCTAGATAGAAGGTGTGCCTTGCACATCTTTGAATAGGGTGTTCTCTAGAGTGATAATAGTAGGAAACACATTAAACTCTTCCACAAAAATCATGATGTTAGTTCATCTCATCCCTCATCATTTATTCATAGTGATATTACAAGACCTATATAAGTTTATTATATTAAAAATTATTTATACTTTTTTAATTTCATTGGTTATTACACTAAGATGATATGGTATTATTATATTAAGAATAAATGTGATGTGTTATCTAAATTTAAAGAATTTAAAGTTTTAGTTGAAAATTATTCTAACTTTTCTATTGAAAGATTGAGAACTTATAATGGTGGTGAACAAATTAGTAAATAATTTTATTTATTTATTATTGATTATGTTATAAAAATATATCTAACTCTCTACTCTCCACAACAAAAGGGAATTGATGAAATAAAAAGCTAAATCATCCTTGAAATGGCTATAACAATGTTCCATTCTTTAAATGTTCTTAAATTCTTGTGGGATAATCCATGAATACTTATACACAAATTATAAATAGAGTCCTTAATAAAGAATTGAATATTTTTACACCATTACAAATGTGGTATAATAAGAGACTAATTATTTCTCACCTTAGGATATTTGTGTCATATCCCTACTTCCAACCCACAATTATATGGGTAAGAATTGGTTTTGTCTGAATAAGGTTAGTTGATATGACTAATTTCGATGATTTTTTAATTGAATTATTATTTATATTATGTGGGCATAATTTAATTACATTCTAATTTTCACACTAACCTTATTGCATCAAGCAACTTATTCAACTAGCATAGAGACTTAACCAGAGTAGAATCATTTTAGAGGGAGATTCACTAAATATTATAAATGCCTTCAAAGTATAAGCCATTGCTTCACATACTATTAAGGATATGATCAAAGATGCCAAGATTATCCTTCACATAATTCCACAAGTTAAACTCAACCATACTTATAGGGAAGGTCATGGGGTGGCTGACACCTTGACTAGTACTAGAGTGCATTTCCAAAGTTTAACTGTCTATAATAATGAAAGTAGTATCCCCACTAAGACATTTAGTGTCATCCATGTAGAAGGTACATATGCCACTTAATTGCATCATGTCATCACACATGAAAATTTTCATCTTAAAGTTCCTAATCATGACCTTTTAGACATAAATTCATTTTAAGGCAAGGGGATGCTATTATGATAAGGAGGATTTGGTGGTTATTCCTCATAACATAAGCCTTAGCCATTTTTCTAGTATATTGAACCATCGACTCACTCCCTCCAACCTTGTAACTCTAGACAACATGGGTGGTGATAGAGACTAGTTAGATTCAACATCCTATAAATAAGTTTGAGAGTAAAAATAGGTGTGGAAAAAGCTTAAGAAGGGAGGATTAACTGAGTACATGGAGTCCATCATCGAGCATAATCATCTGGTAATCATAAACTTTGTAGCTAATTAGATGAAAAAGAAGGTTTCCATGAGGGGAATTTCCATAAATATTTTTGAGGATTTTATAAGAGATGACACATGTATGGCATGTATAGGTGATAAAGAATAAAAAGAAGAATCAAAGAATTATAAATCCTTACAACACTTATTTCAAACTAATGAATTTGTGCAAACTATGAAGAAGGGAGTCCCCTATGACAACCTACCCAAGTATTATCCTAAACTTTACTTATAGGTCATGAGGTACATGACCCTAGAAGGTAAGTAAACCTTGATCTTCTCACACCATTTCATGTTTCTCAATTATTTCATTCATTTTAAGATCAACCTTCCCTATTTTTTCCTAAAATCCTTGGAAAGCACAATCCTCCTTTACTAGGTAAATGATGATAACCTAATCTTGCACCAAGGCCTCATCTTTATACTGGTACAACACAACCAAATATTTCTTGGTAAAAAGGTATTCCCAAAAGGATCATCCTTTAAGGAGGACTCCCTATAAGAATCCCTAAAAGAGTATCCTTTTGTTAGATCCCTCCATACCCCAAAACACTCCACTCATAGCAGTTTGTCCAAATCCCCTCTTGATGACCTTCCCCTCAAAATGTTGTTCATAACTAAACCCAAACCCATTAATTTTGGTGCTCCTTCCACCTCTGATTAGAAGGACAAGGCCATTGTAACAACAAAACATGAGAAAAATAAAAAAATGTTGGAAAACTTCAATGTAAAGGTCCAACTGGTGGGTTTTGGTTTGGCTAAATTGATTTAGGATTGGAATGAGCTCCATCAAGTGATGGAGGCCATAGTGAAATTTTTTTAATATTATACCCAACCCCCTACCCTTTATCTAGTCTTACAATTACCTAAAATTCATAAATCCCCCCTTTAGGGTCCCCTCAAAGCATCCCTTCCCCTAGGTGAAAGGCAGGAAGCATCGAGGATGATTTTCCCTAGTGAACAAGTTGAGGGTCCTAGGAATTATACCAAAGTAAAGGCCTCAAGAGATAAGTCCAATATCCTAACATGTGATAATTATACTATAGAGGATACCTAGGAGGTTCCCCCATTTAACATGTTTTTTTTGTTTTCCTCATTTTTATTGTTAGCCTTTTTCTTTTGATTGTTCGACCATTTGGGGCCTAGTTATAACTCTTTATCTCAATTTTTTTGGTTCTGAGTCCTTGTAAAACTTGGGTTTACCTTATCAAATAAAAAAATGAATTGATAAGTCATATTTATTTAATTATAAATTGCATAACCTACTAGTAGCATGGTTACACTTTTTAAGTATTAGTAACCTCTTTCATAGATGATAATGTCAAGGGTTAGGAATTGGTACCAAATGAAAAACATTTTTTATTTCTATAATTTTAATAATCTTGACTTAGTAATGAAAGGGTTTCTCCTTCTAGATCATTGTGAATTCAATAAGTTCAACATTTGGTAGTTGAATATGCTTGGCATTCTTTATGTTTGCATAATATAGTACAAGGTGTAACATTGTGGTTTCCTTGATTTTATTAATACAATTAAATTTAATGACCTAACATGTTTCTATAAAGATATATTGTTTTGCCTATGTTTAGACTTATCAAATGAATATGATCGAAGAAAGGTCACCACTATAGTAATTTTGTTCCCACTTTTGTTTATGGTTGAGACATTGAGATTGTCAAGATCACCATGATATTTTATTATTATCTAAGGCTATCATTAGCACTAGGCCAGTTACTCTTTTTATATTATTCATTATTCAAACTTGAATATTATCCTTATTTTTAAAAATAAATTTAGAGATTGCATTATTTATGAACCAATGTTGTTAGACATCTTTGCTTTTTACAAGATGTAGTAAATATTTTATGTTTGATAAAAGGGGATTACATTGGGTTCTATATGTGTTTGAAATTGTTTTGTGACTTTGATTGTACCAATATCAAGTTTCATTTTAGACTTTAAATTAATACTTGGAAGCCCATTATACATTGGTCTTGTCATGATGATGATTTGGAATTAATTCATGATATAACCACAAAGGTCTTTCAGACTTCAGTTTTATTATAATTAATAGATTATTTGTTAACTCAAGTGTGTATGGTTGACTTGGGTAAAACCTAAACTGATAGATAATGCTTCTATAAGGAATTTGATACACTCTTAGGCACTCAACATTTTTTTGGGCTACCATGAAAAATTTAAAGGTTTAGTTAGTTTTATTGAGGAGATTTAGGGAATAAATTATAATTAAGTTGGAACCCTATTGTGGAAATTAAAAAGCTAATTATTTTAAGGTTATTTCATTACCTATTAGAGATCTATGCATTGATTGGATTTTCTTGGGATATAAATAGGTTGCTCAGTCATTAATTTTAATCCAAAAAAGGAATTTTTAGTAGATTGAAGCTGATTTTTGCTAAATAAAGTGTGGGAAACAAGCTAGGGTAAAGGAAAATGTTGGAACCTCATTTTACAATAAATCATACTTCTTTATTGATAAAGAATCCCAAATTTTAATTAATTATCATGATGGTATTATTATTTTGGCTCTATTATGGGTATAGGCCCAAATTTGAATACTTAGGTATGTATCTATGAGACCATACCATGATTAAACAAAATGTTGTTTTATGAGAGCCTTGTGTACTAAGTTTATTATGATTTTCACTACTTCACATATTAGTTGGTTATAATAATTATGATGGAATTATGTTTTGCATTTGTTTTTTCAATAAAATTCAAATCCTAGTGGCTAGGGTGAGCTCATTTGTATTAGTGTTTGTGATTTTAGCTATATGAGGGTGTAGGGTTTGATGTTTTAGGTTTAATGAATAGAATGGAAAGTCATAATAATGCATTACCCATTTTCGGTTATGATCTAGATAGATCTTTTTTGTATAAATTTATAGTTATATATATTTATATAACTACCTTATTAATCTATGATGTAATTAGAGTATTATTGTTATTAGGTTTGTTTTTTAATACATATTTCTCTAGATAGCTAGTTTTTGGGTTTATGGTTATTTAGAATAATAAAATGACCTTGGGTAGTGAGAAAATTATGAATTTTTTATGGTTACATAATATTAATGTGTCTTATTTAGTATGAAAAACCAATTGAGTTTTACACTATGAAGCTATTTATGGTTAACACTCATATTTCTTATTTTCTATACATTAGTTTTGGTTACACTAGATTTTATCTAAGTGGCTTATGATTTTGAAAAACACTACTAATCCCTTTATTTTATACTTTTGAGTAGATTAAAGGTAGACAACTTGATAATAAAGTATGCATGTATGATATGTTCCACCATGATTATGGATGTTAGAGTAGGCCTAATTTCAGGTGAAAGTTGTATGCTTTTATGAAACACTTCCATGTGTTATAAGCTGGTTGTTCATACACAAGTTAAAAACTTGAGATTTATTCATGATGAATAACTAAGATGTTGTTGAGTGTTATTTGTCTTTTGATCTATTACTATTATTCTAGACTCAATAATGACATGCAAGGATGAGTGCATGGTTATTAATTGAAGTACACCTTATTTTAATGATCATTGTAAGGTTATTAAAGGGTTAATGTTTTACTAAATGGTTGTATCTTCTCTTTGAAGGTAAGGTGATTAGTAGTATTAACCAACTATTATTATTAAATTATTAATTTCCTTTGGGACAAATTGAGTATGGATATATAATTTTAAATTTTGAGGAATGATGTGAGAATTATGTTGATCGTGATCTTTAAAGGTAATGTTATGCAATCATTGTGCTCATAATGGATGATATGCATTTTTTAAATTGTGATTTTCCTTGCATTGGTATAAGACATTGTCTAATTTGCTATATGGCTAAACAAAACTTGATAAAATGGTTGTCAATTTTTGATAAGGGGCTAACTTGATAAATTAGTGGTATATTTTCATGGGTAACTCCTTTGAATTTATTATTTATGTGGAATCATTATGTTATGAGTTGATATTTTTATTAATTATATTAAGTACAAGCAAATCTGCTTGGAAATATTTTCTTCCATGATAGTTGTATATTAAATCTTATAATGTTATTGTTTAATCTAATGTGTTAGATTTTTTATCTAGAAGGAAGAAATTTGCTTTGCTGGACTTTTGTTGACTTGTTGGTTTAACACTTTATAATTCATGTGAATTTTCTTGAAGTTGATAAATGTGTAACGTGTTAGTTTTTATTGAAGTGAAGTTTCTATATTTATACTTTCGTAAATATTGATGATTCGTTGTAAATATTATTAATACCATGATTTTAAATACAGAAGGAAAAGTTTAGATATAATTGTAGAGATAATTTTTGTTTATACATATTAATTATTGTATATTAAACCCTGATGTTAGTTAGGGTACTTTTTATGGTTAAGATTCTTACCCCTTATTGGGTGATTATACTAGATGGATAACTATTAGTATTATAACTTAAATTTGAGAGTTAATTGGATATATTCTCATTATTTGGCTGTGATAAGTGTATCTTTTATGTTTCCATTTTATCCTCTTTGGTTAGTACATGAATGAATGATTTTAGTCAAAATAGTAAGCATTTTGGCTAATGAGGTTCTTGCCTTTTGTTCTTATTTAGCTGAATAAGGCTTATTAGTTTCATTATTGAACTAGCAAGGATTTAAAACCCACCATATTTTTTGAATAATTTTCAAGATTGAACTATCATTATGTTTAATAATGTTATAAGGATGGGTGTTTGAAATTAGATGATATTTTGTGATTGTGTAGTACCTCAATCTTATACACTTGGAAAACTCAAACCTTGGCTATTCCTCTTAGTTATGCACTCTCCTTGCTTCCACAAGCATCACATCTAATCCTTATGTTGCCATTTAGCCTATCTCTTAGTCTAACTAGTATTATATTAATGACATAAACATGTTACCTTTCCTAGAATGCTTAAAATGTACTTATCTTACACCTCTACAAAAATTGAACTTGTACCTATTTTTCTACTTCTTAAACACTAATGTCTAGGATTGATAGTAGTGTTAACATTATTATCCTTCCCCAACACAAGTGTCCATTACCTTGAAGACATCTAATTTTCAAATGAAATGTATCTTAATGGTCAACCTAAGTGATTTAATGTGAGTTATTAATCCAAATATATTGATATAAATACAAGATCAACCTTCATTCATTTATCACCTATGAAACCCAGTAATTAGACCAAAGAGCATTCAATTAATCAAAGGTTCTCTATTATTCTTATTTCTAAACTAATCATAAGGATCACACATCTACAAATATGAGGTAATAAAAGAGTTTCCCAATGTTTAATTACAAGCTAGGTTACTATTGTACTTATTTTACACACATCATATGATTCACACACAAGCCAACATATATGAAATAATTAAATAAATCTAAGGCCCTATCAAACTATTGGATATGTAGGCAATGTCATTTGACAATGGTGTCATTCGATTCAATTTGACACCATGTTACCACTAACCCATTTTATCCAAGCTCACATTGAATATGGAAAACTAGGGTTTTTTCATTTCACAAGGAACAACTATCCATGACATAGATATTAATGCACCATAATGAAGATAAAGAAAAACCTAGAAGCATCCAAGTGGTCACATCATGTTTCACAAAA
The DNA here is from genome assembly GCA_037957365.1 of Torreya grandis. Lineage (NCBI taxonomy): Eukaryota > Viridiplantae > Streptophyta > Pinopsida > Cupressales > Taxaceae > Torreya > Torreya grandis. The sequence goes on from JARHVA010007409.1 coordinate 527,666, forward strand.
TATTCTATATAGGGAAATATCCATAGACTTAGATATTAGCATCAACATAATTATCTAGGGCTAATGCAATTATCTATATGGCTAGAGGCATCGGATCTAGAATCTAAAAATTATTCCAAAAATAACTTCTCACTTGATTTTAATTTGTTTTAAATACATAACTACATTAACATTAGAACATGCTAAGTACTTCTATTTTTATCATTTTTATGTATAGCCTAGTTGTTATACATATTTAAACTATCTCAACACAATAAATATAGTGTATGCTTATATTTGCATTTAAAATTCAATTGGTCTACTATAAATATGATTATCATCCTTATGACATTTCATTTCTATATTCTTAACCCTAAGATTATATTGAAATACATAGCCCTACATTTCATTTTAGGGTTAAACACTTGGTGAACCTAATATTTGAACATCAAACCATATGACAAATTAGGGTTTTTTTATTGTTGTACTTTGTTGAACATTTAAACTTTTTCATTTGTGAAGCAATGGAAAATGTTAGTGAAAAAACCCAATTCTAAATGGAAGATCAAGAATCATTAGTTAATCATCTAAATAATAACAAGGGCTTAAAATATGCATTTTTAAATGTTACACGAGATGAAATAAGTAAACAAGATAAAACCAAGGTTGTCTCACCTAGTAATGTTAAATCCTTAAAAGGTACTATAACTCAACCCACACTTATCAACCCACATACATATAATTTGGACATAGATTATGTGTTTATTGAGGTCAACATACCCCCATTTTTGAAAAATGAGGACCCTTATTAAATTTTGCAAATTGTGTTATAAATTGACATTTAAATTGATCAATAATGCATTATTTTAATATCATGGTTCTCATCATCTTTACATTTGGCATGTCAGATTTTAATTTTCATTTAAATTTATCTAATATTGCTAATGATTTATCTCTATTTCCATGTTACAGGTTTAATAAAGTGTCATTAGAATGAACAATTTTAGCATTTTGTGCTTTAATGAAAAGTTAACCTTTAGTTAGTTAAATAATGATGTTAACTTGACCCTTCATTTTGATTAAACCTTGGTCATCTAATCAATTAATTGAATTTATGTTTAACTCATGTAAAAACATTAGTCTAATATGTTTTAGCCTAGGTCTTTTAAATTAGATGCAAATTTAAGTGGGATTAAATTTACATGGGAACATTTTAATTATGTGTTAGGATTATTTTAAATTCTATCCTAAAGTTATAGTAATGTTTATTAACATGACCAAAACTTTAAGCTAAAATTTTATAAGTCCTTTATATCTCTAAACTTTACCTAGTCTATTTTATTGTTTATGGGGGTTAACTAAATAGGGGGGTACTTTATTATGTTTTTAAACTTAGTTTAAAATTTAGCCTAAGTCCTAATTGTATTTATTACTACAATTAAGACCTTATTCTAAGAAATTTAATCCTAAGTTTCATTATATTCCTCAAGTTCTAACTTAGTTTATTTCCATTACCCACAAGAATGAATCAATGTGAAGATATCAGGTGATAAGATGTCACAGTTTAGAAGAGAGATCAAAAGTATGTGGGGATATACTTGGGTTAAATTATCAAAGATATAGTGATAGAATGTGTTAGTGACAAGTGTCACAATCACAACAAATAAGTACAAAGATCTAATAGTATGGGGTGAAGTCAATTAGTCAATGTTTACAAAGGAACCTAAGAGCAAAAAATGTCATGATCTCGATGACTTAGCCCAAAATTAGTGGTATATGTTTAGCCAAAAGTAAAAAGGATATAATCAAGTGGATCAAGATCTAAAGAGTTCATTTATCCATAAAGAGAAGATCCAATGATGCAAGATGAAGGTATAAATTTTAAAGGGCCTAGAATAAACATGGTAGTGACAAGTGTCACAAATATGATGAATGTAATAGAGATCAACCAATGGCATTCAATCTCTCAGATTCATATCTATGGAGAATGATAGGTCAATAATTCAACTGGCCTAGATGGGAAGAGAAACTATCACATGGCAATAAAATCATTAAATGATGGAGTGTGTTCACAATGAGCACAAAAATCCCATGGATATACCAAGTGGCACACTCTTGGGAGATAAAATGAGGATCAATAGTTCATAGTGAAGCTAGGGCTAGTGAGATCCATAGAACATTAATGGAGTATATTTAATCAAGTTTCAAGAGAGCATGATATGGTGACAAGTGTCCAAAAAAGACAAATGGTCACATTTCTAAAATAAATGACTAGTTTGATGTGGTGATGCCATATAAGCAAGACAAGTCATATTAAAATATCTTATGGATCTATAGACATGAAGTTATAAATACATGATCCAAGCAAAATCTATGTCATGAAGCTCATATTTTGAACTAGCTATCATCATTAAATCCTTTCATAAACCTTCAAAAAACCCTAAGCATATATATTTCCCTAATTAGTCTCTAATTCTACTGTATTGAGTCAAGATAAGGTAGAATTATTTTTATAACTATATAATTCAATCAAAATTATAACAATGGATACACAGAAGCATGTTTCAAAGGAATATGTCAAACTATATTTGATAATAGATGTTAGATCATGTTTTTAAATACATTGAGTTCATTGTTACTACCTTGAACACAAGAGATAATAATTGGTCAAAATTATTATGGAGAGTCAAGAACCAACTAACCATTACCAGGGAAGAGGATAAGAATCTCTCAACCAAAAATTTCTATAATGACATAGTGGCAATCCAGATGGTCATCTTAGATTATGTAGTAGCAAAAATTGAGGTATTCCATTTAATTGATATTATTCCTCCCATTTTTATGTAAATTAAGATAGACAAAGGCATGATTATTAATAAAAATACTCATAGGAAATCGGATTATATTTATGATATTGATTTCAAGTCATACTACAAGATTCCCAAACACCAAATTAACCTAACCTCGATCAATTCCTAGGCTAAAGATCATAATTTAAAGGACATCCTAGCCATGTGGTTGGATTGTGGGAACCAAGTCTTTTCAGAAATTAATAAGAACATCCCTATTAGTTAGTTCAAACTAGGGGTTAGGATGATAATGATAATGATGGACAAATTATATGGGAATGTAACCACTACATGTAGACCCAGTGTGGGTACACAGTCTACTTCATTATTGAAAAGGTAATTGTCCCTCTTCTAGGTGAAATAATTAGTATCTCCTTTCATAGGCAAATCTATGTAATCAAGAATAAGAAAAAGACCCAGTTCTATATGATGTCTTATCCCCTAGATGCCCTATGTGGAACAACAAATATCCCAAACTAAAAAGAATGGTCACCTAGTGGAACCTAGACTATTTCACAATACTTTTTTAAGTTTCACATCTTCAAATATAGTATCATGCTCAATTTATATGTGATTGTGTCTACCCAGCACTAAGTGAGGTCATTATTAGAATACCAATAATGAAATTAAACCCTCTTATCAAGAAATAAATTGAAGCTATGGGATATATTTGGTTATATCTAGATTGTATAGTTATAATAATTGAGGAACTTAAAATTATCCCCTTAAACTACTTGTTCTCATGTCCTTGATAGGCTAACAGAGCAAGAGGTGTCATACCAATCATTTCATGGTGTTGATAACCTATGCAAGACTAAGAGAAAGGTAATCCTTCACAACCTCCCTATGACAATAGGAAAGACTATCTTCAAACAATGGGATAACATTAAGGTGACATCTAAGCATAAATCATCCTTCAATTTATAGTTGGATGAGTTTAGATAGTGGGACCCTTATGGAAGAGTCAAAGAGCATTTGAAAATAAAATGAATCCTAAATGTGTCATATGATCATGAGCCTGGTACCTTTGACCCTGTTTACACCAAGGTAACCACTTACCTTGAAGTCACTAAAAGGTTGAAGGAACATAACTTACAGCCGAAGTCTAGATTGGAGAGGAATAAAAAGGTGGATGGTAGATGGAAAATTGGCCCTAGATAATATCATTTAATTAGTCATGAAACTTCTATACCTCCATCAATCAGTACATAGGTAGTGACACAAAAACCTAAAGAGCATAGGCCTGAAGAAAGAAGGCTAGATGAAACCCCTTCAAGTTTAATAGTTCATAAATTCACCAAGGTAACAACACATAAATTACATCAAGAAGTTCATATGATAGAATTAGACCCTAATGAGACTATTGAAGATGCATTAAAGATGTTATCTATGACATACGTAGAGTCAAATGATGAAGAGGGATAAAGTGTTGTAGAAGTCAAGTAGGATAAAGGGAAGTCTCTAGATTTGGTCCTTGTTGACACTCAAAAAAGAAAAGATAAGATTTTCATAGTCTCAAGGAATAAGAGACTTAAAGTGACCTTCACTACTCCTTTAAGTGAAGTCATTATATTTAGTGAAGAGAATATATTCTATGGACCACCAATTCCAAAATGGCTCAATTATGAACTATGGTTTGGGAGAGTACCTATTATGCATCACCTTTTGTCCTTGTAAAATCTACTAACATCCATATCCATCAAGAGCTTAAGCCATGGATAGTTACTCTATAAGAAGAGGAGACAATAATATTAGCCACACCAGGTGATTTAATAGCTTCATCACAAATTGAGATCTCAAATTCATAGGTGACCTAGTCTATAGTTGGTGTCAAGTTTTATCCAAGCACTATTATTTTTAAAATTGATTGAGAAGATAGTCTTGGTAGTGGAGAAGAGATTATTTATTAAAAGGTAGAACCATTAACTAACTTGACTTAGAAGGAAAAATAGAGGATTGATGAAGACACTATATCTGATGAATATGTTCTAGAATTATCCTAAGCATAGACAAAACAATTAAAGGTAATCACTAAGGGCGTAAAATAACAAAATAACATGGAGGAACAATCTAGTCTATCTATTCCAAAAGTTGTGATTAATATATTTGAATCCACTCTATATGATATGTTTAATTCCATGAAATCAATAAGATCTAGATAGGATGCATTTGAGCAAGCAAAGTACTTTGGCCATGAACTAGGGGACTCAATGGCAAGATTCATATAACAAGGTGAAGCACTTGATAAATATTTTGATAAAAGAGCAAATTCCTAGGTTTAAGATAGTTATACTAGCCCATTTTAATATGGGTATGGTTATATTCATAGATAAGATAAAGGGTTTAATCAAATGGTCCAAAATCCTAGAGGATATTTCTATAGATGGTAGATAGTTAGAGATTAGAATGTTACATATATTGGGGAGTTTGATCATATACCTAACTACACTCATTCCTAATGGCTTAATTACTAATGAGGAATTCAAGGAAAAGAATGCTCAAGTTATGAAAGAAGTAAAAAATAAAATCCAAGGAAAAATAGGGGTAGAGAACAAAAGGTTCTTGGATATAATCCTATCTATAGAGAGAAGATTGGTGAGGTTAGAAGCATTAAGGAGGCAATGAGTAGAGATGATAAAGACTTTAGAGGCCTAGAAGATTAAGAGGATGAAATTTTCATAGAACTTATCATCAGCCTTAGGATGATTAATGGAAAACATTATAAGGCAATGAAGATCTTATAGTAGAGTCAAATGACAACAAAAAAGGATCCCCAAAGTCGAATTTGTTGACTTAAGAATATTATTTTTGTAACTAACTTATATATAATTTGGAAAAGGGGAATATTATTTTATAAAGTTTTGTGCATATTGTATAGTGAATTTCCTTTTGGTTAGTCCATATTTTAATGTGTATAGCTATAGAATGGTGTACAAGGACAATTATCCATGACATTTGCATAATTGTCATTTGACATGAGTGACCGATATACCCACTTAAGTCTTATATAAAAGGGATATTGCCATTTGTAATGGAGGAGGGAGTTTTTGAGATAAAAAACTTTGTGTGAACTTTGAGAAATTAATAAAAGCAATGAATTCTACAAATATCATCTAATATTGTTTATGTGTTTGTTATTATGCCTTTTCTCTTAATCATCTATTTGAATGTTCAGATTTGAATGGTTTTCATGGATTCTTGGTGTGCATATTAATGAATGTAGAGTTGTAAACTTGTGTTTATGTGAGGTTGATTGAAATATTTTAGATTAAATTCACCTTCTTTGCTTTTCTTACAAATGTGCTAATGCTATTTATTTGTAAAAATAAATATTGAAATTGAATCTAGTCTCTTATTTCCATTGTTTCACCTTTCCTTAAGCATTAGCTTGATGTATGGGAGGATCTATGCCTATTAAATTTCATGCTATATATTGATTTAATTCATATGTTTATGAAATTAGAATTTTTTCATGATGTCTAGACCAAAAATTAGAACACTTTCTTTCTTCCTTAGCCATCCTTTTGCTCTTTTTTGATCAATTCACTTTAGTTTAGCTTTAATTGTAAATATTCATGTTGATTAGACTGTATACTTAGGTTCTAATAATAATTCACCCTACTTAGTTTATATTATATTCATATTTCACAAGCAAGCTATTAGGCCATAATTGCTTCCAATAACCAAATATTATAATTTTTTTGAAACAATTCATTTGCTTTGCTACTATTTCATCAAATATATCAAGAATATCAAAACCTACAACTCATGCAATGGATTCTTTAAGTCCAAAAATGAGAAGTGTTTCTTAAATATTCTAAACCCTTATGATACACCTTCAAGCATCAACAATGTTTAAACCTTTTATCCCTAAAACTACTATTGATACATGTATTATGGAATTACCTGATGTTTCAAAACAAATACTTGTTTCAATGACTAATACTAATCAAAACATATTTTCATCCCTTTTAATGACTAATCAAAATTCTAATCTAATGCCCACTAGGCCTAAAATTCAATCATTCCTTTAAGTTATAAAAATATTAGAAGATAAGATTACAAACATTGAATAATTTTTTTAAAAATATCCTCATCTTATATATTTACAAGATGTATTGCATATCTCTCTTGCACTTGAAATAACTTTGCACCCTTTTCAAACTAGATTTAATACACCCAAGTTCACATTTTATGATGGCAAGGGTGATCTTGAATAATATAGTTGAACCTTATATGCGACATGCCTTGACTATAATTCCAATGTTAAACTTTTGACCAAATTATTTGCAAGATGTCTTAAGGATTATGATTTGAGGTGGTTCTATGATGTACCTTTCTAATCCATAAAAGCATTTATACCTATTGTAGATCAGTTTTTATCCCATTTTTCCATTAATATTTTCAAAAATATTTCATTTTCCCAAATTTATAAAATCAAACAAGCAATAAATTAGATTCATGAGACATGATATTAGTTTTTATACATAAACAACAACATAGTTTAAAGTTTAATGAAAAATCATTGTCATTTCACTTGACACTTATCAAATCTATAGTCTTAGTGGAGGCATGAAAATTTTTAACTCTCTTTTCATCATGGATTCTATTTTACATTGAGAAAAATTGAGAAAAAATATATAATAAAACACATGATCATGATGGGGGCATGAAAATTGTTCATTCTATTTTGATCATGCATTATATTCTATATTCAGAAAATGTAAGAAAAACTATACAATCAAACTTGCAATCATTATGGGGGCATGAACATTATTTATTCACTTTCAACCATGAATTTTGTTTTACATGGAGAAAACTTGAGAAAACAAAAGTGAAAATATACTATTAAATATATAATCCATACGTAGAAGTTGATTCCATTTATTTTAGATATCTCATCATATGGTTTCATATTTATTTCATGCATAGTTATTTGGGCTAGTATTTTACATATTTCTCCTCACATTCATGAGGATTGGTCCATATGTTCTTCAAAATATAAGGGATTTCATACTTTAAAAAAATTTGGGAATATCCACCCCAAATTTACATGTTTTTTATAGGTTTTTATATTGAGTGACCTACATAATTAGAGATTTATAAAAAATAAAAAGTGTGCTTTACAAACTCAGGTATATATTTTCCTTTTACTCTTGTAATTATGCCATTAGAATAAAAGGGAGGAGTTTTTATATTATAAAATCTACCGTTAAGTACTTGATAATGACAAACATGACATACATTTACCATGCATAACTCAAACACACAAACATTGTCCTAGTCTTCCATTCTTTCACACCTACATGCTATGTTATAAGTTTGACACTTTATTTTTCTATTACATACCTACAAGTACCTCATTACATATTTAAAACCTACTTAATATACTAAATAAACACATTTAGACCTTTAATTAACTATTAATATAGATAGGTCAATTCCATTATTTTCAATCAATATTTCTAATTGATATTGAAACAATATGGTTGGAACTAACTGTCTCCCAACAATGACTAGTTTTTAAAATCAAACCTTTCCTTAGGGTTGGCCGTCTACCTATCATGTTTATAGAATGAGATATTACCTAAATATGCTCATATATATGCAAATCAAGGTCTTATTCAAAAGTGAATTAACACATATCTAGTACACATCTATACATTATTTCACATGGAGGAAATATTCCCTATTGTTACCAAATTTTAATCATATCACTAGGATAAATCAAAAGCCAAGTATGAAGCATTACAAATCAAATTCAAATAAAACATTATAAAATATCAAAGCTAAATAATTATTTTCATACATATAGTGAAGAAGCACAATTTCATAGTCACACTAAGTGGTTTTACTATGTGGCTTGATTTCCCTCCTCATAGTATTAGATGCATAAGAAGTTATACATCATTAAATGGGATTAATTAGGCTTGATCAAACCATTAGACTTTCCTAATTTTTTTAGGTTTCTAATCCTCAGAAACATACCTAAGGTTTCATGGTATAGGAAGATAATTTATACAGTTGTACACATCATTAAGTTTTGACATTATACATATAAAGCTTTTAAATACATACAAAGGTGAACATATAGTCATATGTCTAATTTATGCATAGGTTGATACTAATTAAAATAGGTCAATACCAATAATTGATATTGACCCAAATAAATGAAACCAAATATGTGTAGATAGAAATATAGTTCATGAATCAGTGATCATATAAGAATTAAATATCAATCCTTGAGCACTAATCAAAGGAATGATTTCCAATTTTTCATCTCTCTCTAAAGATAATCAATATCTTGACTTTAGAATAATATCACCTCCAAGGTCAAATGTAATATATACATGATTATTACCAAGTGTTGCACCCATTTATTTTATCCATAACCTTCCTAGCACAACATTATGTTGAACAAAGTTAGAGCTATGGTGAATATTGTAGAACATGTTTTGAGACTAAGTGTTTCATACCACTCTAAGGATATGATGCTAAAGTTAGTTAAAATTGTGTTATTCAATTATCTCATTTCATATCTAAGTGGCTTAAAAAGAGTCATGGTACATACATTAATTTCACAAGTATTATTTACCACAACATTATTGAATTGTATGAAATTTATGTGAGGGCTAAAAATCAAAGGATCTAAAAGTGAATAACGGATTTGTAGTTTCCCCTTGAAAACCAAACTTCTAACATGATTATTCTTTGGTGCATTTTACTTTTGAATTTCCTTCTTAGGCACCTCTTTTTAAACACTCTATTACTTTTATGTGTCTCTTTTTTAGTCAATTCATCTTTATATAACTCTTATTTATGTAGTTTGACCTTAGGAGATGGAACCATAGTTTAAGTAGGTATCTTAATTATAGAATGCATATTTAGACATTGTGATGTTTTAATATATGCATCTAATGTAAAGTAATCACTATCAATAATATATTGTATTATTTCTTTAAAATCTCGATGCTTGTTTGTACCATGGTGACACATGAGTAAGTGCAATGTGGTTATAACCTTAGCATCTCCTTTCATAAATAATCCCATGATTCCTTCTCCCTAATCACTATTTTATCCATCATTATCCCCCTATACCCATATTCATGTAGCTTATCATGAGGTAAGAACTAAGAAATAATAAAGTACATTTCACCAACCCATAATGTCACAACACTTACAATAATAACAACCCCATGAAGACATCATAGAGTAGAACGTGAATGAAACTGTGAAGTGAGAGAAGGAATTGAAAGGGAAAAAGAATAGGAAAAGTCCAAAATAGAGAAAACCAAAAAATAATAATAAGATAAGGATAATAAATAATAAGATGAGATGAAGAAGAAATAAATAATTGATAAGAAGAAAAAAGTAGTGGAGGCTACATAAAAAAGAAGGAACAAGATGAAAATGAGGTGAAAGATGCATAAAGAAATAAATCCAAAGATGATGTATAATATAAGGAAAATTATAAATAACTCATGCACAAGTTGGAAGAGGGAAACATAAAATGGCCAAAAATCAAGTTTCCAAGGATTTTGCACTAAGAAAAATAAGCAAGAAAAGAGATAAAATTATAGGAGGTATCTGCTAAGGAAATGGATGAGTTAGATTTAAATAATAGGGATGAATTCACTACCAATTCTCAAAAGGCCAAGTAACATAATAAAACTATGAAGCCAAAAAATGAAGTCATAGATCAACTATTTCCTAAATTCCCATAACCTTCTAACACATATTAAGGATAAAGATTGGTGCATAGAGGGAAACAAGAGGAGGTGTTGTAGGATAAACCACATATAACTAGTAAATGGTTATGGGATGTCCAAGTCACACCACTATGACACACAAATTTTACACTATCAATCACAAAAATATGACACCTAAAATATCTAAACACAACCTCAATGACATCACTTTCTTTGGCACATGTTAACAAGGACCCCCTAATGTGACATAAACACATTAGCCAAATATATTGAGGTAAATTCCATGATCCAAGAATCCATTCCATATAAGTAAACCAATTTGAAACATTTAAACTTATATTTGAAGGAGTAAAACACATATTTTTATGCTTGGTTAGCCAAAGCCCATAAAATCATAGATGAAAATCGTCTAATGTAAGTGGTACAAGCTATGGGTAGCTAGGTGATGTCAAAATAGAAAAAACTAACAAAATTAATTTTTGAATCACCAATGATTAGGTATCTATGTATAAATTTAAAAATCTCTAATCAAAGTGTCAACATTTTAAAGTTGAAACATAAATAACATTTGAGATCCTTAAAGAATACAAAATATTCCTTGGCAATGTTATATTATAAGACACATAATGATTTCACAACATGATTTAGTAGAATCAATAGATGATACTTAGAATTAAGTGAATATAAATTTATATAATGTGGAAAAATCTAAGGTAACCATGGAAGATCATATGTCCATGCTAGATCAAATGGACACTGCATTTAATTAGTCTAATTTCCTCAAGAGATAATGTCATGAATAGGATGAATAAATGGTAGAATGAGATTATATAAAACATATTTGATAGTGTATAGACTCATATATAATTATATATATGTGAGGAGATGTTTCAAGACATTTATCCTAGGGTATAATATAATAGGGCCATCATTATTATCATAGATGATGAAGACATATAGAACATTTTGCAATGTTAAGATTTTATGCAAACATTGATTAACATGGTTTTGGATACCTTAATATATTAGAGGTACTTCAAATATAATCTATCAAATTTGGATAGATCCTTTGTTGGGATAATTAATGGGCCTCGATACATTCCACCAATTTAGCTTTCATAACTCCAAACTAGGGAAGTGGCCAAAATAGTGTAGAAAACACATTTAATACTTGACTCTATAGCTAAATCATCTTTATCCATAGTTTCTATAACACCATACTATTCAATAGAATCATCTTTTGGCATGACCCCAGTCACACTACCATTTTCAAATCCTCCTTTAAATCAAGTTGTGCATCCCAATCCTCCACCTTCTCTCTAGGTACTACAAGGTTAAATTATATAAATTTTGAATATTTTTGAAGAAAGGAAGGCCATAATCATTAGACATAGGGCCAAGATAGTTAAAAAACCATAAAATGTGGCCTTTATAAAATGTTTAAATATTATTCAAGTGTAAATTAATAGAGTTAGAAACATGAGAGATTAATTAGAGATCTAAAGATGGTTGTTTCGAGTATCTTTATATAATTTTTCTGTGCACATGTGTACTTTGTTTCATTCAAATCTAATTTTTAATATAAAAATAACGAATTTTCTTTGTGTTCTATTTAGTATTACTATAAATACTTACTAAGTAGGAATAGAAAGAATAATATAGACTATTATATTCAAATCTACATTTTGACTCTATAATTCATTTGGCAAAAACACACCTTAGCATGTTCTAATGGTTTTTCTTATAACCTCTACTAATATAATTGTTATGTAGTAGTTGGCTTTTATTCATCGAACTTGTTACTTTTACTCTAGTTAATTGTACTATAGTGGTGGTATCATCTTCACATTTATTTTGTAATCTATGTGGATTATTTTGGGTATAAAATTTGATTATTTATTTTGAAGACTTGCTATGGAGCTAAATATTTTTTGGTTGGACAATTATTCTGAGATGTTGTTTCATATTTAGATAATTATCCTAGCCTTTTAGTTGTGGTTTTAATACTTTTAATTTTTTTGAATATAAAGAGGTGAGGGACCCCATAACCCTCTTATATTTATAAAAAGAAGAAAATAAATGTTTAATTTCTGAAAATGAAATGTATTTATGTTCTTATATTCTTAAAATGCATGTTACAATATGTAAAATAAAATTATAGTTAGTAGTTTATTTGAAATTTAGTAAAATCCCTGGTAGAGTTAAAGGCTCTTAAAAGGCTATTTTGGTTTTGTATTTTTTAAGCATGAAAAAAACTACCAAATTATCCATAATATAATTTATTCAAAATATAATTTTTTCAAAGAATCCACATTTTTTAGGAATATCCTCCAAAAAATAATATTCATTAAAAATATCCTCACTACAAGTAATTTAATGACATGTTTTTCAAGGTAACAAAGATGAAAACAGTTTTAAATTAAGGTTCATAGATTTTTGAATCTATGAGTTTTTATATCATATTTTTTTGGTGTGTTTTATGATTTTTAAAATAAGGTACTTCATAAGGTAACTTATACTAAAGGCCCTAAAACTTGGAATGATGTGAACTCGTTTATAGGGTAAGCCCAAGTGGTTAGCAACTGGTCTTCAATATGAACATGATTGAATTTAAATAAAAAATACAAATGCTAGTGATTTATAACTACCAACTATTATCCTTATTATATAATGAATATCTATTAGTGGTTATAGACATAGTGGTGGGGTTGAATGGCCCTAATGTAATCATGTTAAGGGATCCTAGTAAATAGATGCCCTTGTTTGTGCAACTTGAGTCACATAGTGAAAATATAATATTATTATTTATTTATTAAATGAAATGAAGCCTTAAAAACATCTACATTAATTGTGACTCTTTATTATCCACTTTCTCTAATCCTCTATAAGCTTTACAATATCAATATCTATCAATTTATGAATCTTCAACCTCTTCTACTATGGCCCCTTTAATCTCTTTCCCCTTTATTTTTATTTTCTCTAATCCACTATCCTTTTTACCCTTTTAAATATGGATCCTTATTAGATATTATCTCTCATTATAAAATATTGACTCTTAATTCTCAATCTCTTCTATCAAGTATGTCAACTCTGATGACTATTACAATCATCACCATACATTAATAAGATAAAAATCCCCATTTTATTTCTTGACATGATATCTTTTTATTTTTTGAATTTAGGCCTTCTCAAATTTTATCCAAAACTATCCATGATTCCCATGGAATGTTTTTAATAGTGATCATGTGGTTGATATAACTACCTTGTGGATACAAAAAAATGAAAAATATCATTAAAAGATTTTTAAACATGACCTATAATTATCCATTTGGAATTTTCTTTCAAAAACTATGGCCACTTGAAATCTCATACATTTTCCAAAATCATAGATATCTTTATGAACTAATCTACCATGAACAATTGGTAATTTGACATGTGCCATGATCTTATGGATTTGATGTTATAAAATTGCCATAACTATGTGTCCTTATTATATCCCATGTACCTATGATATTATGCATTACACTTAATGGTCATGAATGTACATGCTTTATTTAATTTTACTTATGTTCTATGTAGACCCATTGGATTTATAAACTCAATTTAATATTTTCATGTGTTCACCAAAATTATGGTCGCCATTTTTGACATGTGACTTGTGATCACACTATGAACATGTCATGATTGTGACACTTGTAACCTTCATAAAATATCAACCTCATATAATCTTCATGAAATTTGTGAACTATATATGGGGAATTCCTAATGTTTTTGACTCTCTTTGGGGTGTTCCTAAGGCCACTAAAATTTATGAACCCATGGAGTCCATGAATTTGTGCTTATATGTACTCCATTGGGATGCATATGCATGAAATCATGTGAAATAATTAATATTTCATATGGTATGCAGAGAATTTTGTTGGTTTATGTTTGATATGTGTGAGACGTACATGAAAAAAAAAATTAATGTATATTATTAAAACTTATATAGTATATGTGAGGAATTTTTAAAACTTAAGTAATTTGTGTGGCCATTATAAAAATAATAAATTAAACACAAATGAGGCATACTAATATTTTATACTGATGTAGGTAAGGATGCATCATCTACATTTCTAGTTTTAGTTAGAGGAGTGCTTTAAAGCTATGGGTAATGCTTTGGTTAAATTTTTATTAATGGAAACCAATACTATAAATTAAAAACATCTTAAATTTTATTGTATATTTTTTAATTTAAATTTTTATATAGGTATTCATGCATACATTAATTTGAAAGTGCAAGATCAAATTCAAAATTAACCTCTTTATTTTGAGTAGTTTCCTTTTCATTGACATAAATGATTTAATACTAGTCATCTAGCCACCGAATCTGGTTTCTATATATGTAAAAGGTGGTGTTTGGTGGAAAGAACCTAAAGAAAGTGGTTATGATGATAGTGTTAGTGAGCAAGGGGATAATGAAAGTGAAATTCTTGAAATGCCAAAGGAGGAATTGATATCAGAACTAGGAGTAAAACCTTCATAAAATAAATAAGAATCTGAGTTGAAGATTGATATCAATGTTTCCCCTATTTCAAGCAAATGTTTATAAGTTCGAGCACTTTTGATGAACTCTCATCTTATTGATTCATTTGAATTCACCTTTATCATATATCTCGATGTAGGGGAGGGCAGTGATTGGATAATTATTATAAACAAAAGGAAAGGTAGTCATAATAGAGAGTTGAGACCTTTGATTATGACCCTCAGATTAAGGAAATAAAATGATTTGGGAGGGTTTCAATTATTTTGTATTTTATTGTTGTTTTTTTAGCATATTGAGTAGTTTATAATACCTGTTCTAATTTTTAGGTTAATTCTACTTGTTTTTTTAGATAGCTTCCTTTTTATTTTCACTTATGCTTGTTTCTTTTTATGATGTCAGAGGAGCTTCAATGGGAATTAATTTCATATATGTTTCTCCATTGCAAAAGGATAAATTCCCTTTCATAAAAAATCCACTTTATCAATAATATAAAAGCATTTTGTGTCATGCCATTAAAATTGTTGAAACAATTAATGGTTAAGTGGTATAAAAGTACTCTTAACACATAAACTTACATTGGTAAAATAATAATATATTTTATTATTTACAACACATGAGCTAATATTAATGATAATATATAATAAAATATAAAATTATACAACTTAATGTTGTGTCTCAAGTAGGAGGTTGGACTTGTTAGTTCTAATAGTCCACCTCACTTTTAAAGTAATTTTACATTGTAAAATTATAACATACCATCCCCAAGCATTCCAATACACAATATTTCATTCAAAACATATTTAAACCAGTTTCCAAGTTTTTTTCAAGTTCTTCGAGAAGAAGTGTAAGAATAAAAATATGTATTAGGTTATTAGTTTATCAAATAAATGAATAATTATTGTGGGTTTTTAACTCTAGGCGAGGTTTTCCACCTATATCCATGTTGTTTCGGCTATCAAATGTATTTTGATATAAATATAATTATAGATTCATATATAAACATATATGTGCATATCCATTTTTATCATGGTCTAAGAGAAATATTGAACTGTCGATCAATTGGAAAGACTTAAGAGTTGAATTATTTTCTCTTAAAGCATTCAATTACCACTATTTAAATATTTTTCATTAAAACTCAACATGGTGTATGACATAGGAGTAAGGATATATATATCCTTACTCCTATGTCATACACCATGTTGAGTTTTGATGGAAAATATTTAAATCATGGTAATTTATATATATATATATATATATATATATATATATATATATCACTAGAAAAGCATATATATTATATTTTAATCATATAAAACATCAATCTAGGAAAATAGATACGAAACAAGTACAAATCTACAAACAAACATAGCCTATGGAATCATAGTATGACACTCGCATGACATCCATAGACTGGAAACTTAAGACAATATATTTTAATGCCTCTATTATTATCCTATTTTTGAGCAGTGTATCTTCATTAATTTTCCTACTGAGACCCCTGATATCATCTAAAAAAACATAAAAAAAACAACATTACCTACGAAAATAGATCACTTTGGGCATGTCTGTAAGGCATGGTGTAAATTGAGAGGTAGGAAAAAATAGTTTAAATCCATTTTAATTTATCTATAGGTTAAAAATAATATTCAACTAGTAGATATTTATATTTTTAACATTTTAAATTCTCCCCTAGACCCTATAAGGCATTAAGATATTTTATAGGATTTTAAATCAACTAGTGGTGTCCTTGTATAGATTTTCCAACTACAAAACATAAAAAAATTTAGCTTTTGGGGAGAAAATTTTAGCATGGTTGTGTTTGTCTACATTAAGAGAGGTTTTAAATATTGTACAAGCATTTTTAGGACCTATGTTGGCTTCTTAGGTCATCCTTATGTACCCAACTTCCTCCCCTATGCCATGCCTATATAGGAAGAATCAAAAGGTTAGTATTATAGTTTTAAAAATTATTTATTAGTTAATTTTTAATTAAATCAAAAATTACATGCCAAGAATGGTGGGTCCCTTTAATTTTAAAGTGAAAAAAACTTGAAATATTCTTACATGCTTGTTAAAATAATAATAATAATAATAATAATAATAATAATAATAATAATAATAATAATTATTATTATTATTATTATTATTATTATATATACATAAAATTTAAGGAATATTTAAAATTATGCTTTAAATAAAATATTCTGCATATAAAGTTTTAAGTAGTGTTTTAGTGGAGTTTGTCTCATAATTTTGTAAGACTCTCATAAAAATGACCTTAATAGTTCAAAAACCATCCAAAAGCAATTTTTCAAACTTGTTTATGGTCAAACTATTTTTTTCATTATAATTAATAAATTTTTTATTCTTTTACAAAACTCATGACATTTTTGACATGTTAAAACTCTAGTAACTCTTCTTACGACTTTTGTCTAGTTGATCTTTTGTACAAAGGTGGTCATAGGACTAATTTATCTCTAAGTTTTTGCATGTTTAATACATAATAATACTTTTTTATTATAAAATAAAGCATAAAATCATATTAAAAAAATATTTGTCTAAATATTTTTAGTGTTATTTTACTACAAAACTCAAACTAGTAAGTGTTGAACCTTGAAGGGAGGTTATGGATTATCTCAAATTTGTGATAGATAAATCACAAATATTAAATGTTTAAAATTATAATATTTGTAAAATTTATATTAAATCCAAATTTATGGCTTGAAAACTTTGGAAAATTCTAGTTAGAACTAGAAAACCACTAGTAAGGGAAGCACCTCCTAACTAAATTTACTAATGCATTTCAATAAAATTTGGTAGAATACACATCAATAATTTTTAGGAGTATAAAGTATTATTTATTACTCTATATTGATAATAAAGAGTCACCTAATTATGTTTAGAAACTCATTGAACTATGCATGAGGACACTCATCTTTCAAAAATCATTAAACCAATTGTTGAACTGCTTATTACTCCCATAAAAGGTGATGGAAAAGTAGTTAAATTAATTTAAAAAAATAAAAATCTTAAGTCTTAATTAGATGTTTGTGATTTTAATTTTATTCAAGATAAGATTTTTATTTTATTATTCAATTAAATATTCATTAAAAGCTTCATAATTTCAATTTTATTCTTAATTATAAATACCAAACAAAACAATGTATCCCCAACCTCACTAACTTTTCCACTCTTCTTATTCAAGAAGAAAAAGTTATGTCAAATTTTATTATAAAGAGAAATCCACTCATAAACTTCTCATGCATAATAGTTTTCTAGTAAAAAATGAAACATAAACATGCCAGTAGTAAAAATGGGTACAAAAAATCTTGTAATAACAATTATAAAATCAAATTTAATGGAAATTATAATATATGTGGTAAATTTAGACGTAAAATGTAAAACTATTACAAAATATATAGAATAAAATAACTTTTGAAAATAATAAAGGAAAGATAAGTTCTAATTAGAATCAACAAAAAAATCAAAACTAGAATGAAAACAACAATCAGGAACAAAAACTCCAACACTATTGCATTATATGTTACCTTATTTGCTTCTAATGAAAATGAATATATTTTATATAGTGGTTTGTCACATCACATGACATGTTTATTAAAAAAATTATTCAAAACTAAATATATATTTAAGTGACAATTCATTTCTAGAAGCTATTAAATAAGTAAAAGCTAAATTTATAAATATAGTCATAAATGATGTTTACTATGTTCCTAAACTTAAGAACATTATGTTATGATTTTCTCATATTAGAAATGATAATTTCATAGTAAATCTGATTAAGGATAAATGGTCTATTAAAAATCAATTTAGATCTCTAATTTTTTAAGGAATTCAATAGAATGGTTTATACATATTTTCTACATCTTGTGCATGTTATCTTTCATCACATAATATAAATGAATCTCAATTGTGGCATGAAATATTTTTTTAGCTAAATATCAAAAACTAAAGTTGATTTTCATAAAATCATAAAAACAAGAAGAAACCAAAAAGTCCTAGCTTGAAAATATAAATTATCAAGGCATTGACCAACATACATGTCAAATATTTTAGAAGTTTAAACATCATTTATAAACAAAAATATAGTTCTATCAACTAAAACCAAAGATAGCCAAATAGAAAAAGTTTCTTCCACACCTTAAAAACTAAATGATATAAATTATGTGGTCATTACTCTATAATTATTACTTTAATTACATTCCCATCACTATCAACCATCATACTATTGATGATTTAAAATTATGCTTGATTATAATCAACAACAATGGGAAGTTTCAAGATATGGGACGTGCATCTTGAAACAACCTCCAAATTTTTGAGAAGCTAGTTCTTCTTTAAAATGAGTAAATACTGGGAAAAGGGATAAGAATTTAAATCAGAAACACAAATTCAAGAATGGAAATCTAATCTATGGCGATGTGCCTGAATGTAATTCAACCTTAATCTTGAGCACAATGAGACTATATGTAGGATTCATTTACATTTAAGAGCAAACAAGTGCATGATCCATGTAAAGGATGGAAACAATAGAAATAGAGGCTCACAATATAGACTACTTTTGATGTGATATAGAAAATATCAACAAGGGCATAGGGTTCAATCTTATTATTTGAATTTTCTAGTCATATAAGAGGCACAGAAACATGTATAGTTATATAAACCCTTCAACTCAATAAAATGAGACAAAAGCAAATGACATTCCTAATCATAGTTTTAGATAGTCTATAGCCTAGACTACTTTTTCAAATGACGCAAAAAATATCAAAAAAGGCATAGGGCTCAATCTTCTTATTTGAATTTTCTAGTCATATAAGAGGTGCAGAAACATGTACAGTTATATAAACTTTTCAACTCAAGAAAATGAGACAAAAGAAAATGAAATTACTTAGTCATAGCTCTAGAAAGTCTATACTCTTTACAATAATTTCTCTCAAAAATTCTCTTTGATCATAGATGATTCTCTTGGTGATCTCTGTACCCTTATTTATAGCCTTGGATCCACTCTAGATTGTTTGCTTGTTCCCAATCTAATGGCCCACATGAAATCTCCCCTAACTAAAAGTGTCTAACAAAAGATATCTTATAGATTATGAAATGCTTTGTCTTCTAGTAGTTCATTGGCAGAAACAAATTGCAGGACACTCGCTTCTCTTGAATGCTATGTAACACTTAGCCAATTTCTTCTTATTACTTTAAGAAACACTGGAGGATGACATTTTTCATGTTCTATAGCACCCATCAAAGACATGTGGCACTTTCCACGTAACTTATACTCTTTTGTGTCTTTGCTCAGGATCGTTCTGCCTTTAACACTTGTCACATTCTGCTTCCTCAAAACTTCAATAGCTTGGAAGAAAATAAGACCCATAGCATCTCTTACCTAAGTAAATTTAAAAGGAACACAAGGGTAGGTGTCGATCTCTATTGCTTCATCAAAAGATATGTGTAAATTTCTACTTTACTCATCTGGGTTTACGTGGTGGTCTCTGCTTCTGTTAGCTACCTTTTTAAAAACTTGTAAAAGATGACATGTGGCGATATCCACTTTACTCTATTTACACCTTAGAAACAAATGGGTCTCATTTCTCATTTACATGAACAATAACACTTGGCAACTTCCACTTGTTTCAGACAGAAAACTTAGGACCCACCACAGTCTTTGCTATATCAATGAAGTAAAGATGAAGATAATTTGGATCGTGACATGTGGTGACCTCTGATCTCCTTTGTTGGGGTACATGGCATCTTCCATCACTTTTAGAAAAACAACATTGAGACCTTCCACTACTGCCACTTGGTGCTTTTTGCTTGATCTTGATACTTAGCTTGTCAAACCTTTCATTGAAAAGAGATGAAATGCGAGTGCCGATATGAAACTGTGGATGATGACACTTGGTGCATTCCACTGAGTCACTATGAGATAAATGGCACATCTTGCATAACTTAAATTATTTTGTGAAAGGTGCCTTGGAAAGTGACATTTTTTACCTTTCACTTGATTTCAACACTTAGAGAAAAATGGAACAAAAGGAAATTAAAGCCCGTGCTCTATTTCACAACTTTGCCGTCTCGGACCAAAGAATGTGAGGACAAAATTTGGCAGAATGTAGCTGAAAAAATAAGATGAAATATAGAGTAATTTATAACTCTATAATTATTTATAATTGTAGAGTTATAAATTACTCTACATTTCATCTTATTTTTTCAATTGTGCGCTGCCAAATTTTGTCCTCACATTCTTTGGTCCGAGATGGTGAAGTTGTGAAACAGAGCACGGGCTTTAATTTCCTTTTGTTCCATTTTTCTCTAAGTGTTGACATTAAGCAAAAGCTGACAAATGTCACTTTCTAATGCACCTTTCACAAAAGAGTATAAGTTATGCAAAATGTGCCACGTATCTCATAGTAACTCAGTAGAATGCACCAAGTGTCATCATCCATAATTTCATATCAGCACCCACATTTCATCTCTTTTAAGTGAAAGGTTTGACAAGCTAAGTATCAAGATCAAGTAGAAAGCACCAAGTGGTAGTAACATAAGGTCTCAATTTTGTCACCACGTGTCGTGATCCACAATATCTTAATCTTTGCTTCATTGATATAGCAAAGACCGTGGTGGGTCCCAAGTTTTGTGTCTAAAACAAGTGGAAGCTACTAGGTGTCACTATTCATGTAAATGAGAAATGAGACCCATTTGTTTCTATGGTGTAAATAGAGTAAAGTGGAGATCACTACATGTCATCTTCTGTAGGTTTCTAAAAAGGTAGCTAATAGAAGTAGAGACCACCACGTAACCCCAAATGAGTAAAACAAAGATTGCCACGTATCTTTTGATGAAGTAGCAGAGATAGACACCTATCCCTATGTTACTTTTAAAGTTACTCAGGTAAGAGATGCTATCGGTCTTATTTTCTTCCAAGCTATTGAATTTTTGAGGAAGTGGAATGCGATAAGTGTCAAAGGTGGAACGATCCTGAGGAAAGACACAAAAGAGTATAAGTTATGTGAAAAGTGCCGTGTGTCTTCGATGGGTGCTGTAGAACATGACAAATGTCATCCTCTAGTGTTTCCTAAAGTAATAAGAAGAAATTGGGTAAGTGTTACATAGCATTCAAGAGAAGGGAGTGTCCTACAATCCGTTTCTGCCAATGAACTACCAGAAGACAAAGCATTTTAGAATCTATAAGATATCTTCTATTAGACACTTTTAGTTAGGGGAGATTTCATTTGGGCCATTAGATTAGGAACAAGCAGACAATTCAGAGTGGATCCAAGGCTATAAATAAGGGTGTAAAGATCACCAAGAGAATCATCTATGATCAGAGAGAATTTTTTAGAGAAATTAATGTAAAGAGTCTAGACTTTCTAGAGCTGTGACTAAGTAATATCATTTGATTTTGTCTCATTTTCTTGAGTTGAAAATTTTATATAATTGTACATGTTTCTATGCCTCTTATATGACTGGAAAATTAAAATAAGAAGATTGAACCCTATGCCTTTGTTGATATTTTATGTGTCATTTGCAAAAGTAGTCTAGGCTGTAGACTTTCTAGAACTGTGATTAGGAATGTCATTTGCTTTTGTCTCATTTTCTTGAGTTGAAAGGTTTATATAACTGTATGTGTTTTTGTGCCTCTTATATGACTAGAAAATTCAAATAAGAAGATTGAACCTTATGCCTTTAAAGACATTTTTTGTATCACAGCAAAAGTAGTCTATACTGTGAGCCACTATTTCTATTGTTTCCATCTTTTACATTGATCATGCACTTGTTTGCTCTTAAATGTAAATGAATCCTACATATAGTCTCACTATGCTTAGGATTTAGGTCCAATTACATTTAGTCACATTGCCATAGATTAGATTTTCTTTCTTAGTGTTTCTGATTTAAATTCCTATCCCTTTTCCTAGTATTTACTCATTTTAAAGAACTAGCTTCTCAAAAACCTAGAGGTTGTTTCAAGACACACGTCCCATATCTTAAAACTTCAAATTGTTGGTAATTAGAATCAATCACAATTTTAAATCATCAACAATTTTTAGCATGCCTGGTGGGACCAATCTTGAAGTTTCTTTCAAGATCATATGAACCAAAGAGCTATGAGGAGTCATAATTATGGACTCGTAAGCAGATCATAATCTGCTACAAATCTAGGTATTCTTTTGCCACCTTTGGTAACAAGTCCAATAAGAAGAGCCAACTAGTTTGTACCAATAGCCAGAGCAAATATAGGAGCCCCTATACCCCCAAGAAATTATGCAAGCTAGAATATTGGTAGTCCCTTAATTCTCCCAATACCACTAGACACTTGGGACCCTATCCCAGTGAATGCCCTAAAAGATCTACCTAAATTTAGTGGGCAAAACTCTAAAACACCTTAAGAGCATCTACATGATGTATTAGATGTCTATGATATACATGTTATCACATAGCAAAATGTGGCCATAAGATTATTAGCAGCTTCTTTTAAAGGGAAGGCTCTAGAATGGTACAGGTCCCTTACCCCAAATACCATTTCTACATGGGATCAACTCAGATATCTTTTCTTTGAAATATTTGCAAAGAAGGGTGATAAGTCTTCTTTGTTACAACAATAAATCACCATTCAAAGGGGACCACAAGAAGCCATGACTAACTTCAATTCCAAATTTCAAAAGACTTGGGACATAATCCTTATTAAAACTAGACCATTACCAGGTATGGCCATAGTGTTTTATCTTAAGGCTTTGAATTCATATATATCTGTTATGATTCAGTCACTTGGAGGACACACTTTGCTTGAGGCTTATGACTACACTGTCAGAGCTGAGAATAATTTGATAGATGCTGGAAAATTACCTCTAAGGCCTCCCATGCCCATGTTCCCAAAAATTTCCTTGCCATTACCTCAAGAAGTTCCTAAATCTGTAAGCCCACCTATGTCTATGTACACTTACCCTCAACCATCTACTAAATAAATTGTCCCCACTCAGTCATCTAAGCTAGATGATATCAAGAATATCCTAAGGACATTTTTTAATGAACTAATCAATATAAAAAGATAGCATAGTACTTTTCCTAGGCCTCCATATCAAGGATATCAAGGAAATAGATTTTCATCTTAGCCAAACCAATATTAGGGTCCTCCAAGATAGACTAACCATCAGCCAACAAACCAATTAGTTGTTGCAGTCCCCACACCCTCATAGACTATTCCTCCTAATTCAAATAGGGAGATTGTTCCAGGGAAAAATAACTATGTGGATAATAATAATGCCTAGTGTTTCCCTTGAAATAATACTCATACACCTAGAGATTGTCTTATGGGTAATCTACAACAAAAGGTGGCAGAGCAAAGAAGAATGGATGGTCAGTTTGCAAGTTCTAGTGATAATCAAGCTTATTAGTCTCCTAGTATGCAGAATTCAATATTAGTGGCTAAGATGCAAGGGATGTCCTTACAACAAGAGGAAGAAATAGCCCCAAAACATGCTTTGTTCTCATGGATTGAAGATGAAGAATTAGTTTTCTTGAATGAAGCATCTATCTGCAAAAAACTAGTGGTGCAATCTAATTATTACACCAGATCAAAGAGAAGGATGGTGGAACAGCATGAGATTATAAATAGTCAAGTCATGGATAATCCTCCATTTCAAGGACAAAGAAACATAGCTTTCAGACAAGAGGTGCCTTAGTCAATGAAAAATCAAGAGATTCTTGCCCAAATTTAGGAAAAAACAAAATATCCTTATGTTCAAAGAACTCAGACTTTGGGACCAATAAATGTGGTGGATCAATTGAAGAAGACTCCAACACAAGTATCAATATGGGATATATTGGCTATTCCTAAATAGAAGACACTACTACAAGAACCTCTACAAGGCCAAGTAGTGCGCAAAGGTACTGTTACCAAAGAAGGACCTACTGGAAAAGAAAAGCTCAAAGATACAGTCCATTTGTAGACAATAGCCCTAGTGAATAATATAGCAGAGGCAAGCAAATCCAAACTGGATCCCTTCTATTTAACTTTAATAGTTGGCAAGAAATTGCTACATAATGCAATGATTGATTCAGGGGCTAGTACCATAGTGATGCCCAAGTAGATAGATAATGCTTTAGAAATTAAGTATGAACCACTCACTAAAGGAGTCATACAGCTAGATGGAAAAGTAGTACAAACCATAGGGAGAATCAAACAACTCCAATTACAATTATATGCTTGTCCCAATATAATTGTAAATCATGATGTAGTAGTGATAGATATACCTCCTATTTTTGGCTTATGTTTATCAAGAGACTTTACAACCAAAATAGGGGGATATATGTCCCTTGATTGGTCTCATCTCATCTTAAGAACCAAATATGGTTCAAAGATGAAGATATTGTTTGAACCATTATATAAAGATCACATCACTAATGAGCCCACTAAAAAGTTAGAGGCAGCCCATGTTATGATGAATAAAGAAGAAAGGGTTTTTGTCGAAGAGCTAGGTGAATGGACTGAATATAATCATGAAGAAGAAAATGATCACTTATTAGCTATGATGCAAAGTGACCCATATGGAAATTATGAATCTATTGGTCTAAGCACTTATGTTATACTTGGTCAAGATCATAGAATCCCAAATGTTCTAGAGGAAGAAAAGTCAAAAGACACCTCTTATGAATTCCATATTCTTAGTGACAAATTTCAAGAATATACCTTGACCTCTAATGAAGAAGAAATAATTTCTAAGTTTATTCTTACTTTACAAGATAATGTGGAGGAACATGGACATTCCCTGGACCATGATTTAAAAGATTTGTTTGAAATTATTGGGTCAAGTTATACCATTTTTCAAGATAGCTGTGAGTTGGTTGTAGAGGAACAAGATAGCATTGAGATTCAATTACACATGCAAAATTATTGCACTCTTTCAAAATTATCTTTTCCAGAGGTTGGTAATTTCAAAGTTATGAAAGAGGATGAAAATGCAATAGAACCAGAGTTTGATGTAGAAGGAGTTAAATCAATAAATGATATATGTCAAAAGACTTTTGATGGAGGTAGGTTTGACTCAGATTCACCCAAATGTAGGAAAATCTATGTGGCATACATAAAGGGCAATCCACCAAAGCTATATCCAATTCGATCACTTATATGGCAATATAAGTTGGCTTGTCATGAAAGAGACTTTAGAAATTCTTTTGATCCAGGAGGGAGATAAAGATACTATGTATTATAGTTAGGTAGTTTCCCCTTTTCCGTATTGCTTTGTTTTTCTACTTTGTTTTCCCACTTTTCTTTTAAATAAGTGTTCTTTAAACATGTAGTTGATAGCTCAAAATTTTCAAATTTTTCAAAAATATCCAATACATTGAATGTCTTCCAAATCTTTAGAAATCCCCAAGGTACCTTGTGTTGCCACTTGCATAATGTGTCTATCTCACTGTTCAATAAAGATTGAGTAGGATCTGCAAATGGTTATCTGAGTTTAATGCCATTTTGAGACTTGATAGGTAAATAAATACCTCTTAGCAAGAGTTAAAGTTTACAAGTTCTCAAACATTCTTGCATCTACTTGAAAATATCTTTCTACTTGCATTTTATATGCTTAGTAAATTGCTTCAACAAAAGTGTCTCTATTTTGGAAGAGTTCTTACAAGTTACCATAGAGAATATATAGAGATGGAGGGGGGACAATCTTCACAACAAGGAGCTAGGATGTATGAATCCCTTGATAAGTTTCTACAAGTAAATCATATGCTTCAGCTCCCACACAACCATTGAAGACTTATCCAAGGACCAAGTTTCCTAAAGCTGGTCTAGCAAGTGATTTAGTGAAAATAAAGGATTATATGGATGGCATCATGGATCCAATTCTTCAGAGAGCTAGTAGTAAAAATATAAGAGAAGGGGCACATCAAAGGTGTCTACAAAGAGCTAGAGTAGGGCAATTTGAAACATTTACCATGATGATCTGGACCTCATAATTGGCCCAATTCGTTATCTGAGCGGTACATTCATGCCCTGACCTGGTCAAATTATGTGCAGACTTGCTCCATGCACCTTCAAGCATTATTCAACCAGGCTCATTCATGGTGCAAGTCACACCACAAGCTATCAAGGATATGTTAGCCCTACATCATGACAATACAACTACATTTCCCACTATTGCTAAGATATAAAGAACATGGGAAAATACCAACACTCAGTTAAGGTTCTTGAGATCTAAGTTACAAATGGGTGATGATAACACTATAGTACCCACACTCCCTACACCAAGAGCTCAATTCACATAGGCTAGCCAAGATGCATTGTCTATGATGGCTCTCATCTTTCTAATGAAAGATGATATGGCAGTGTATGCAGAACAAATGGCTATCCTTTTCAGGTTGAAGACCGTTGACAAAACCCAAGAGTATTAGCTTGACTTTTCTAAACAAATTACTTTCTCAATGGCAAAATAATTGGCCCATTTTAGATTAAAAGGAGTTGTTTCTACCTCAAATTTGCTTTTCAGACTAAAAAGAAAGAAACTAAAAGAAAGTAATGGACAAGGCTTGGAAGTACCTGGACTAAAGATTGCGCACCGTAAATCCAGACGTTTGTGAGCACTCCTCTTTGGCTGTGGAGGAATGACACCTGCAAGAAAAAAAGGAAACTAGGACAAGAAAAATGTTAGACAGATAGGCAATGGGTTGCCAAGCAAAAGGCTTGTTCCCAGAAGTGTAAAAACTTCCTTAAGGGAGGTCAACCCACTGTTTTGATGAAATAAGTGACTGATAAAAGACAGAATGCCAGAATACAAAAATGACACAGAAAGTAGAAAGGAAAGAAGAAAACAAAATGATTACCTGAAAGAGCTGTTGGGCTGAAGACAGTCGCCGAGGTCAGAAATGTCGCCGGCATCGGTTATCTGATCTACCGGTGTCGGCTATCCTGCCGACGTCGGTTGGGGAAGTGACCGGCGTCGGTCAGGGTTGTGGCCTGTAGTCGGGTCTGGGTTGCTTGCTGAACTGTGGATGGGTCTGAGACTGAACGGGGACAAGTTTGGATGGATTGGGGAGTGGTCTGGTTCGGGTTGGGTACCTGTTGCAAGGTCTTTTTGGCAGAGGGGTGAGGAAGTTGAAAGAGACACAGAGGACAGGGAAGAGGAGGATTCATAGAGGATGGGGCCTGAGAAGGCTTTGCAGCCTCTCAAGGGGGAAGGACAGAGGGAGCAAAAGACAATAGAATATAGATGAATGAATAAAATGAAATAAAAAACCCAGACTAGCTTACCTTTAGCTTGCTGAATGAAGAGAGAAGAAGATGTTGCTGGAGCCACAGAAGAGTTGCTACAAGGAGAAGATGCTGATCCAGGGCCTTTTCACCTGTTGCTACTATTGCACGAGGTCAAGACAGAGGAGAGATCAGAGCCAAAGCGTCAAGAGAATCCATTTTCGAGCTCAAGAGTCCAGGGGGTGCAACGGATGCAGAAGGGGATAATGAAGGTTGCTGACGCCGGCAGTTTCGCCAACGTTGACAGTCGCAGGATGGGCACAGAGGCTAAAAATAGCCTCTGCCCACTCTTGCACGCCGCCGAGCGAGGGGTCATGGGTAGAACGGTCACGAGGATGCCAAAATGGACGAGGGGGGATATAATGGTGAGATTTGGCCTAATAAATGCTAGGGGGAAGGTGGAGGGATTCAAGGGAGGATCCAAGGTGGCAAGGGTAGGGTGGAAAGGGGGCCTAATTTAATTAAAAATAGATGTTAATTTCTAATTAATAAGACCTAGGTGGGTTAGGGACCAAGGAGGACTAGGTGGGAGAAAGGGCCAAGGGGGAGAACCAAGGTGCAGACACGTTTGCGGTGTCTACATTTGCCCCTTTTTGTCTTGTTGGTTGTTCTAGACGAACTGCAAGACAAAAACAGGAGTTGGTTGCCCCAAAAAAGGGATTAGGCGTTCCCCCCCTCAAAGCGATAGTCGAGAGAAGGGAACCGAAGATCGAGTGTCGATTTGACAGAGAAATGGATAGAAGAGAGTGAGTGAAAACGCTGCCATAGTCGAGATTGCACGTAGTCCACTTCACGAGAGGGTCAGGTCAAATTGTCGCATGGTCAAGGGTCAAGGAGTGCCAAAATTAAAGTAACCGGGCCCCAGCATTTAGTCGTCTGCTGATCGGGTCACTCAATCTAAGCTGAAGCTCCAAATGGTCATCGTGTCCCAGGTATCCAGGGCTCAGGAAGTGCTCCCAGAAACACGAAAAAGTCACAAGTAGTAGGGATCAACTGGCTCGTGATCCTATACTTGTGAAGGGTCAAAAAAGGTCTGCGGACAATTCTGCTAACCAGCCGTGGAATAGCATACACGCAAAAACAACCAAGGCAACATTGGCTTGGAAGTGGTCGAGGTCGAAGGAGATAGGCATGATCGCCAATGGTCATTGGTCAAGAGGATGGATAGACAAAAGGATGCGGCCGAGCTAACCCCAGAAGACTCCATGTCAACTGAGTGCTGCCTACATAGCCCTGGTGACAGGGCCTCAGGCCGATGTAGTTCTCCCTAAAAGGGAGGGAGGGTCGGAGGGATTGATAGGTCTTGGTCAAAGTCGATGATTGGTCTTGGTCAAAGGTCTATGATTGGTCTTGGTCAAAGGAAATGATTGGTCTTGGTCAAAGGAAATGATTGGTCTTGGTCAAAGTTGACGAAGTTGGGTGTGATAAGAGTCAAAGAAGAGAAGGTTTGTCCATCATAGAGATGAACAAACGGGGGTGGTCGAGCTAACCTCAGAAGATGTGTTATCTGAGTGCTGCCTACATAGCCCTGGTCGTAGGGCCTCAGACCAATGTAGTTCGGACTGCGAGGGTCAAAATGGTCGATGATTGGATGTGGTCAAGCGTCGAAATGATGAGGATAAAAAGATGAGGATAAAAAGATACTACAGATGGTGTCTTCTGTAGAAGTGGTCGAGAGTCTTTCATTCCTAGTAAGTTTCCATAGTCGTGATGGATGTATGCTAGAAATGAATAGAAGGTCTATTTATGCTTCAGCAAGTATTGGTTTATGCTTAACATAAATTGGGTCTAGTCGGTAGTTTCCATGTGTATTGGTGTCCATAGAAACTATGCAAAAAGGACAAGGATGATGCCTGATGTCATGTTGGAAATGTCGAGGTTGGTTTGAAAAATATTGAAGTTGGCTGGGTTTAAGGATGAGTCGACAATTGACGTGGCCAAAGCGTGACCAAAGTGTAGAGAAAAGGTGAAAGGCAAATTGCTCTTTCATTGACAAGGACCAGAAAGGAAGCATAGATAGAGGTTATTAGAACAAAAGCCCCGTTCGTGCATTGCGTCGTTGACTAGTGTTGAGTTAGAACGGTAATCGAATCACTTTGACATTAAAGTGAGCTCGAAGTCCCTTGAGCCGGTGATAGAAGGGGGATAGGGTAACCCAGTTTAAGAGCAGGAATAACCTTGCCCCTTTTGTAGGAGACCCTGAGACAACTACAAGCCAATGTCCGTGACTCTTTTTTTTTTTTTTTTTGAGTCAGGCTGATCGATGCGGGAAGCCTGCATAGAGATGTCACTTGATGTAATGGTCATGTTGCGAAGCTGATCGATGCGGGAAGCTTCTAAGAAAAGTGCTGTTTATTGCCAGAGTAGTCATAGCCATCCTTCGAGGGAGTGGTCTATATTTTTGCTTAATAATGTTTGAAAAGTTGGCCTAGCTGTCCTTCAAGGGATCAGTCTAGTAATACAGCAATGATAGTACAGCTGTCCTTCGAGGGATCAGTCTATCTTTTTGATTTGACTTGATTTAGTGACCATGGATATGTTTTGACATCTTGATTTGGATTTATTGATAGGAATGAGAGTCACGGACAAGACTGTAGAAGCTCAAGGACGCCCCTTTTTATTAGGACAAAGCATCACTGCATCCTAAAAGGGTTGTAGAGGACTTGTTAAAGGGGAATAGGGTTGAAAGGGATGAGGATTAAGAGGACGAGGATTGCTCAAGGGACGAGCTCAAGTTACGTGTCAAGTAGACGAGTACTCGACTAACAGAAGAAAGGTCGAAGATGCAACGCATTAAGAGGCTCAGGTTCTGGCCGTCCGTCAAGGGAAGATAGACGATAAGTCCCTGACCCATACTTGTGCGTGATGATAAAAGGTCCAAGCCAATTGGGGGTGAATTTACCTCATTTACTTCGCTCCATATTGGTCACGTGCTGATTTTCTTTGAGGACGAGGTCTCCGATGTTAAAATCTCATTCTCGCAGATTTTTGTCGTAGGCCCGCTTTATGCGACTTTGGTAGACATGGAGATGATTAAGGGCAGCAAGACGACGCTCATTGAGTAACTCAAGTTGAGCTAAGCGATCTTGGCGAAAGTCGTCGTTGGAGAGAATGTCATGCAGGGAGATGCGGAGAGACGGGATCTGTACCTCGAGAGGTAAGACAACCTCTGTTCCGTACACGAGAGAAAAGGGGGTAGCACCCGTAGAGGTTTGGATGCTAGTGCGGTAGGCCCACAAAGCGAAGGGGATATGAACGTGCTAATCCCTTCTTGTATCATCGACCACCTTCATGAGAATTTTGGTGAGAATTTTGTTGGAAGCCTCGGCCTGCCCATTTGCTTGTGGGTAGTAAGGCGAAGAAAAGCTGAGTTTGATGCCAAATGAGTCGCATAGTTTTTGGACCGTCTTGTTTTTGAAGGACTTGCCGTTGTCGGTGATGATTTTGTGAGGGACACCAAAACGACAGATGATGTGGCTACTGATGAAGTCGACAATTTTGTCGGCTTTTGTGGAGACGAGAGGAATGGCTTCCACCCACTTGGTAAAATACTCAGTGGCAGTGATGATGGACTGATGATGAAGAGACGAGTGAGGGTTGATCTCACCGATGAGATCCAAGCCCCACTGAGAGAAAGGCCAAAAATCCTGAGCGACTTGCAAGGCGTGACTGGGGAGATGAAGCAGGTTAGAGTACTGCTGACACTTGATGCAACGCCGAACATAATCGCTACAGTCTTGATGAAGGGTGGGCCAATAATAACCCAGGCGAAGGAGGCGCTTGGCAACCGAGTTTCCACTGAAGTGTCCACCACAAATCTCGTCGTGGACTTGCTTTATGGCTTGAGGAGCTTCAATGGAGGTTAGACAGTGAAGAAGGAGGCCATCAGAAGCCTCGTTTATAGAGAAGGCCCCCTAGCATGGTATAGCGAGCTGTGCGCTTGATGAAAGCTCGTCGCGCATTGCTAGAGAGGTTAGGAGGAGTGA
Source organism: Torreya grandis (assembly GCA_037957365.1). Lineage (NCBI taxonomy): Eukaryota > Viridiplantae > Streptophyta > Pinopsida > Cupressales > Taxaceae > Torreya > Torreya grandis. Next base: position 559,978 of record JARHVA010007409.1, read on the forward strand.
CAGAAAGAGACAAGTAGTCCACAAGTTGCTTATACCAGTCATCTTGTGGGCTAGAATTGACAGTATTGATATGGTCGATGTGAGGAGAGATGTATGAAGGCAAGGGTATGCGATGCACTGTGACAAAAAGGCAGGATGATGATGATGAAGACGGGATATGCGAAGCAAGAGAAGCCATGGTGTCGGCAAACTTGTTCGTAGAGCGTGGAACAGTCTGTAAGAGGTAATGGTCGAAAGATGCCAAAAGAGTGTCAGCACGATTCTTATACCTCTGTAAAACTTCATTTTTACAGAGATATGAACCGTTAACTTGATTAACGACGAGCTGCGAGTCGCCGAAGATGTTGATAGACTTGATGTGGAGAGAAAGAGCAGTCTGAAGTCCCAAAATTAAGGCCTCGTATTCGGCCATATTATTGGTACAATCGAAGTCAAGCTTGAAAGATAGAGGCAAGGGCTCCCTGTCGAGTGGGATGAGGATGACCCCCGCACCCCCACCGAGTTGACATTTAGAGCCGTCAAAGAACATAGTCATCTGGTAGACAGTGTCATCGGTGGAAAGTGTGGCGATAGACTCGTCAGGGAACTCATAGTGTGAAGGTCGGTTGTCGGGAAGAGGGGCATCTGCCAGTTGGTCAGCAATGGTTTGCCCCTTGATAGATTTTTGTTGGATGAATTTGAAGTCAAACTCAGCAAGCAGCATGAGCCACCGAGCCATACGTTGATTCTGGTATGGCTTAGAGTGCATGTACTTGAGAGGGTCGGTGTGAGTGACGACAAAGGTTTTGTGGTTGAGAAGATAGTGGCAGAGCTTGGTAGCGGAAAAGACTAATGCCAAACAGAGTTTCTCGGTATGGGTATACCGAGTTTCATAGTCGACCAGTGTTCGGCTGATGTAGTAAACCGCTTGCTCGCGATGATGCTCGTCTCGGTGCGCGATCATGGCACCTAACGAATGGTTGGTAGCAGAGATATAAAGGTAGAAGGGTTGGTCATCCTTAGGTGGAATGAGGACTGGTGGAGAGACCAAATAGCCTTTGAGGGCCTCAAAAGCCTCTTGACAGTTCTCATCCCACTTAAAGGAGACGTCCTTCTTAAGGAGGTGATGAAAAGGTTGGCAGTGGTCTGAAAGTTGCGAGATGAAACGGCGAATGGACTCGAGCTTCCCTTGTAGTCTGCGAAGCTGCTTGAGATTGGTCGGGGGCGGCATTTCGAGAATAGCGCGGATCTTGGCGGGATCTATCTCGATACCACGGAAAGAAATGATGAAGCCGAGAAGTTTGCCTGAGAGGACCCCAAAGACACACTTCTTGGGGTTGAGGCGGACATTGTATTGAAGGAGACGAGAGAAGATGATTGTGAGAATGGTCAAGTGGTCGCGGCGGAGCTTGGACTTGCCGAGAAGGTCATCCACATAGTCCTCCATGATTTTGTGGAGGAGATCGTGGAAAATGTAAGTCATGGCGCGTTGATAAGTGGCACCAGCATTTTTTAGGCCGAAAGGCATGACTCGATAGCAGAAAGTCCCCCATGGGGTGATAAAGGTAGTTTTGTGCTGGTCTTCCGATGCGATCAGGATTTGATTATATCCTGAAAACCCATCCATGAGAGATAGCATCTCATGGCCAGCCGTGAGATCAACAAGCTAGTCGATGTTAGGAAGAGGAAAGTCATCTTTGGGACAGGCTAGGTTAAGGTCGCGATAGTCCGTGCAGATCTGAATCCCCCCAGTTTCTTTAGTAACTGGGATGATGTTAGAGACCCACTGTGGATAATCGATGGGTTGGATGAAGGAGACAGAAAGAAGGCACTGAAGCTCCTCTTTGACAAGAAGCGCAATGCGAGGATGCATCTTTCGAAGCTTCTGTCTAACAGGCTTAGCCTCTGGTTTGGTGACAATGTTATGGGTAGCAATGGTAGGGTCGATGCCAGGCATGTCGCTGTAAGTCCAGGCAAAGGCCTTGCTATGGTTGGAAAGGAACTAGGCATAGTCAAGCTGCTCCTGAGTGTCTAAAGATTGGCCAATCTTTAAGACGTGAGGAACATCGGAAGAAGAAGGGAGGTTGATGTCAATGGTGGATTCATTTAACATAACCTGGGTCTCGGAAGGGAGGAAACGCTGGACGGAAGAGTCATTGGCACCCATGTAGGAAAGGATGGCGTCATCGTCAATGCAGTGGACAGTGTGAATGGTTGCCGACTCATCCTCTACCATGCTAGGAAAGATGAGAGGGAGAGACTTGGGCACCCCATTGAGCTGATAGGTCAGGGGTTCCAGGCGAATGGTGTTTATGGAAAAAAAAAACTAGGAGGGATGGAAACCACCGACTCCATAGGTGACGAAGGAGAAATGGGCGAGTCTGAAAGAGATTGGTCAATGGTTGGTTTCGGACAAAGGTTAGAAGGAGCCTGAGTGGGGTCATGATATCCCAGGCCATACCGTTTCTTATCATCGTGATCATTGAGCGGCTCGATGGGCTGATGGGAGCCCTGCTCATAACGTCCAAAACCAAAACCCTTCCATGCACACCTGTGAAGGTAAGTGTGTGCAAAGGCGGGGTTGCCAAGAAATGAGAAATCAGATGTGAAAGGTTGGGGTGAAGAAAGAGAAGTGCCGTAGGTAGGGGCTTGATTAAGCCCCCTATAGACAAAGTTGGTTTGGAAGTGAGGAGGACCATAAGGTAAGACCGTCCCGATTCGAGGGTCGTAATTAGGACTGAGGTGAAGGCGTCCATACTCTTGTGGAGTTTGGAACATGTCGAGGGTCAACAAGCGGTATTCCCCAAGTGATAGTCGTTGGAAGATGTCTTCCATGGGGTCCTTGGTCAGCGCTTGAAGAGGAGGGGTGAGGGTAACCACCGATTGCAAACTGGTCGAAGCTTTTGCAGATGGAAGCGGTGCCGGAGTGGACGGCTTGATGGGAATGAGGACGTCGTTAGGACGATAGGTGGTGTTGCAAGTCTTGAAGGGTGAAGGGTCAGCGGGAATGGTGTGGACTTGCCCTTTATGCTCAAACTTCACACAACGGTGCAGGGTGGAGGGGATACAGGCCATGGCACGGATCCAAGGTCAGCCCAGTAAAAGGTTGTATTGAAACTCTCCTTCGATGATATAGAAGAGCTCCGAGACTGTGCGTGGGCCTACGCGAATGTGGAGGATGACTGTGCTAATGGTCATGGCGGTGGTGTCGTTGAAAGAGCGTAAGATCGCGTTAGTTTTGGAGACGCAGTTCTTGGGAAGAGCCAGCTGATCAAAGGCGTGGGTAGAGATTATGTTGATGCTAGCACCGCCGTCGATCATAACGCGTTTGATGCGCGTTCGATCGACATAGGCAGTGATGAAGAGGGCGGCGTCCTGATCTTCCGTGTTAGATGTGGGAATCTCAGAATCACTGAATGTGATGGAGTTGATAGGAGATAAAGAATGGACGAGGGCAGCGAGTGGTTGGGGGTCCTCGGGTTGGACCTCTGCTGCCTGCAAGGCTTGGATAAGGGCTTGACGGTGCTGAGGCGAAGTTTGGATAAGGTCATAAAGAGACATCTTCACTGGTGTCTGGTGAAGCTGCTTCAACATGGAGTTGTGAATTGGTCCAGAAGAGGAAGATGAAGAAGGTTGGGACGTGCCAAGGATAGAAATTTTAGGCTTGGGCGCAAGGGGTGGCTTGACGAAGGGATAGGTCCAAGGAATGGCAGCTTTTTCTTTGGCCTTGTCCTGCTGCGACCTAGTGGTTATACGGATGGCATTGATTTCAAAAATGGGAGGCGAAGAAGGGGTCATGTTTTGCTGGTGAGATGTTGACATGTTTGAAGAAGTTGGACAGGAAGGAGTCGGGGTCTAGCCAAGAGTGTCCTCAAGGAGAAGAGTGTCCTTCTCCATATGGCAGCGGATGACGGCCTTGAGGGCACAGCAAGTCTCAGTGTCGTGTCCTGGTGTATGATGATATAAGCAAATTTTCGTATCGTCGAACCAGGAGGGCTTGGACCCGAGAGGTTGGAAAGGCTTGATGGGCGGAAGGGTTATGTCAGAAGTCTGGAGAAGTCGGCGCAATATTGACGAGTATGAGCCCAATAGAGGGTCCGTTCTATTTGATATGCGCGAGGTTGTTGACTTTTGCTTAGGCGAGGTTAGAAGAGGTTTTCGTACCACCTTATGGGTTGATGGCACAGTGACAGATGGAGATGGCTCTGGCCTGGTGATTGAGAATGCCTTTTTAGGAGAGGGACGACTGGAGGTAGGCAGAGGAAGCAAAGGAGGCAACGAGTTTTGGTTGAAGGTCAGAGTGGGAAGGATGCTAGCCAAGGTCGAAGGATGGGGGCCCAAAATAGATGGTAACAGTGACGGAGAAGGAGGCGTTCATTTCTGCGGTCTAGCAGTCTTTTTTGACTTGGTTGGAAGAGTACTACTGGTCGAGGTCTGGCCTAGGTCCACCTTCACTTGCGGGTGAGTGAGGGTGGAGACAGGACGAACGCCAAATGACTTGATGGGTTTGGACGAGATAGACGCAGGCTTTGGTTTAGACGGGTTTGGTTGAGGTTTGAAGGTCTGGTCTTTGTCAAGAGTCTGACGAGATTCCACCTTGGGAGGATTAGCGGCATGTGATGAGAGGGCGCAGGTATGTTGAAGGGCTTTAAGACGCTCCCACAACACCTGAGGCGTCACTTTCTGCGGAGGGAGAAGTTCAATCTTCTCCACTAACCGGGAAAATGGCTGAGAGGAAGATGTTGATGGTTGTGAGGTTGAAGACGAGACAGGTGTAGTGGTCTTAGACGCAGGGTATGGTGAAGTCATGACAGATTTAGATGAGGACGAAGGAGGGACAGGTTCTTCCCTGGGTGGAGAAGAAACTGGGGAGCGAGGCTCCTCTAGCGGGGAAAGGGCAGGGATGATGGGGCCCTCCACTTGCAGCTGAGGAGTAAGAAGGGTCGGGTCCTCCATAGGCAATAGAACGGGGGATGGCGAGACCGGAGGTGCAGGTAAGGCTGAGGCGTCCTCCAAGATGAGAGAGGTCAATGGAGAACTAGCTGGGGAGAGAGGTTCATCCACATGTGATGGACTGATTGATGGACTAACCTCAAGAGGTTGATTGGGGATGAAAGGGGAGACCGTATTGACTGTTCGAACGTTGTGCTCATGATTGTTGTCAATTAAGGTCTGGACGTTGTTCTGAGTTGGCGGATGATTGGGGAAAGGTTGTTTGAAGATGTCGATGGCCTGATTAGGGGGTGCATTTGGATTGTCTAAGATGAGATCCCCCTTTTCGAGCATGTCTTGTATTATGTTCTTAAAGTTTTTGCAGTTCTCCGTGTCATGGCCCTTAACATGGTGGAAGCTGCAGAAGTCATGCTCCCTATACCACGTGGGGATGGCGTGTGAGGGATCGAATTGCGGTGGAGGTCGGGCTTGAGGGAGATTGAGGGCCCCCTATTTAAGAAGCTTTTCCAGCACAGACGCATATGATTCTCTGAGAGGAGTATATCGTCGCTGCATGTATCTTTGCTAGAATTGCCGAGTAGCGCTCTGAGATGTAGAGGGCTCAGGTTGATTAGTCGAAGAAGATGAAGGTCTGACAACCACGGCATTAGCTGAAGCCTTGGATTTAGAATTGGATGATGATGGCTTGGCAGAGGAAGAGTCATTGGCCTTAGAGCTGGGATTCTTACTCTGCAACTTGACTTTGTTTTCCTCGATGGCACGCAACTCTAGTTTGCAGGCCATCGTGAAGGCCTCGTCAAAAGTGTGGAAGGTTTGAACCCTCAGGGTGGAAGAGATATGTCAGGCACAGGCTTGAGAAAAGAGTTCAATAAGCTCAGCCTGGGGTAAGAAAAAGGAGAGTTGGTTGATAAGGCCTCTCCATCGAGCAACGAAGTCGGCTATGGACTCGTCCTCGAATTGCCGAATAGAATAGAGGTCCGTGATTGAGACTTTCTTGGTTATGTTGATGGAAAAGTGATCGAGGAATAGCTGAGCCAATTGCGTGAATAAGAAGAGAGAATGGCTAGGAAGGGAGCTGTACCAGTCAAGTGCAGCACCCGAGAGAGACATAAGAAAGGTGCGTAAGAGTAACGCATCGTCATGGCCAATGAGGTAGCAGGCGTGTCTGAATGCCCGCAAGTGTTGTTGGGGGTCTTCCTTGTTTTGAAAGCGAGAAAACTTCGGAAGCTCCCACTGGCTAGGATATGGTCTGATTGGGACGGAAGGATGAATGGGCTCGTTACAGATCTGCTCGTATGAAAGAGTGTTGTGCGAGCTGGAAACAGAGGTCTCAAGACTGGTCATCTTGTCCATCAGCATCTTGATGATGTCTGCCGACGGATTGACGGGTTGCGCGCCCCCTAAGTTGTAGGGCGCTTGGAAGAGGTTAGAGGAGGCGAGCGACATAGTCGGTTGTAGAATGTACGGATGACTAATCGCAGGGGCAGAGGTGGATGCTAAAGGTGGTTGGTTAGAAGACATAGCTGGGCCCGTTGTTGCCACGAGAGGCTGGACTGTGGTAATGGGGGCCAAGGGGTAAGAAGCCACCCTGGTGTTGATAGGGGCCAGGGTAGGCGGGATAAAGACAACAAGGTTTTGAAATGGAGTGGATAGCGGTTGAGCGGGTTGAGGTTGACAAGAGGCCAGAACCCCGGTGGAAGTGGGCCCAATGATAGAGAGAGAGGCCACACCTGGGGGATTGGTCAAAGTCTGGTCAGTGGTCAAAGCGATGGCTTGGGTGTCCGAAGGTTGAACTACGGATGCTGTCGATACAGCCGTAGTCGCGACAAGGGAGGTTGGCATTCCATAGATTGGATTGCCCAAGGAGTCTCGCGTTCGGCTATGCGTGAGATAATGTTGTAAGGCCTTGATGTTGAGGTCCAAGAATTGTTCGAAGTCTTGGTCCCCTTCTTGGACAATGGGAGTCTACGGTGGGGTTGGACGAATGGGAGTTCTTTCAGTCTCCGAGTTGAACTCCATTGTAGGCTTGGTCACGGATGGGGTGGGCAGAAGTGGTTGACGGCTAGCGTGGTTGACAAGAGCTTTGGCTTGGCTACGAGTCAAAACCATGCAAGGCAAAGAAGGTTCAGGTCCCAGAAAACCAGGATGGAGTCTTTGACAGAGAAAAGACAGGCTTCAGGTTGCTGGTTTTGAAAAAAAAAGGACAGTGACAGAGACCGACGTCGGTTGGAAAACCGATGTCGATAGGAAATGAGGCCGGCGTCGGTCAGATAACCGATGCCGGTAACAGATGAAGTCGACGTCGGTATCAGAACCGATGCCGGTGACAGGGGAAGGCCGACGTCAGTGGCAGAACCGATGTCGGTCACTGTGTTTTCCAGAGAGCCACAAGGTTCTTGGAAAAACAAAGAAGAAAGTGTCCTCACACACTCAAACAAACAGATGAGAAGAGGAAAATAGAGAAAGACAGACAAGCCTAAGCGATAAATCCTAGGAATTAACCTTAGAAACTTGTGGCTTATGCCTTAGATGAATGTTTGGGGAGATTGGCTGAAAAATGGGTCCTAGAAGAAGGCAGTCTAAAGATGGTTTTGGGTGTTGTTTTAGGTGCTCAAATATCTGTGTTAAGGTCTGGTATGTGGCCTAGTGCTAAGGAGCAAGCTCCCCTCACTTCATGATTCCAGTGGTTAGCTGGTCTCGCTTAGCCAAGATATACCTCGCCTAGAGTTTATCCTCCGCCAGAGAACGGAGTGGGCTTCCCCCTTGGTGATGAAATCCAAGTAGGGTCACCGGGACGGGTAAGGTATCCGCTGGGTGATGAAATCCCAGTCGGGCCTTGTCTCAGGTAAGTTTTATGTGTGTTTTAGTGCATGTGATTCGGTAGTGTAACATCAAGTGTCTACGATTTATTCAATATGCACCTAAGTTACTAGATGTGGACTAATGCAAGCACAAGCAGAAATGAAAGTGCAATATGTTTTAATGCCCAAGTCGAAATGTGATGTTGTTATGAAGACAAGATGGAGAAAGGGACAAGAGTATGATAGACTAGTCTAGAATGCAAGGAAGAAAGGTTCGTTTTAGTCCCGCTTATAGTGTCATTTGGAATAGAAGAAAGAGACAAGAGAGAAGGAGCCTAAGTGCACCTAAATGAATGAAAAAGAAAAAGGAACCCAGGAGGAACCTAGGGTCCCATCGGGCGTGCCAGAGATGTTTCTACCTCAAATTTGCTTTTCAGACTAAAAAGAAAGAAACTAAAAGAAAGTAATGGACAAGGCTTGGAAGTACCTGGACTAAAGATTGCACACCGTAAATCCAGATGTTTGTGAGCACTCCTCTTTGGCTGTGGAGGAATGACACCTGCAAGAAAAAAAGGAAACTAGGACAAGAAAAACGTTAGACAGATAGGCAGTGGGTTGCCAAGCAAAAGGCTTGTTCCCAGAAGTGTAAAAACTTCCTTAAGGGAGGTCAACCCACTGTTTTGATGAAATAAGTGACTGATAAAAGACAGAATGCCAGAATATAGAAATGACAAAGAAAGTAGAAAGGAAAGAAGAAAACAAAATGATTACCTGAAAGAGCTGTTGGGCTGAAGACAGTCGCCGAGGTCGGAAATGTCACCGGCGTCGGTTATCTGATCTGTCGGCGTCGGCTATCCTGCCGACGTCGATTGGGGAAGTGATCGGCGTCGGTCAGGGTTGTGGCCTGTAGTCGGGTCTGGGTTGCTTGCTAAACTGTGGACGGGTCTGAGACTGAACGGGGACAAGTTTGGATGGATTGGGGAGTGGTCTGGTTCGGGTTGGGTACCTGTTGCAAGGTCTTTTTGGCAGAGGGGTGAGGAAGTTGAAAGAGACACAGAGGACAGGGAAGAGGAGGATTCACAGAGGATGGGGCCTAAGAAGGCTTTGCAGCCTCTCAAGGGGGAAGGACAGAGGGAGCAAAAGACAATAGAATATAGATGAATGAATAAAATGAAATAAAAAACCCAGACTAGCTTACCTTTAGCTTGCTGAATGAAGAGAGAAGAAGATGTTGCTGGAGCCACAGAAGAGTTGCTGCAAGGAGAAGATGCTGATCCAGGGCCTTTTCACCTGTTGCTGCTATTGCACGAGGTCAAGACAGAGGAGAGATCAGAGCCAAAGCGTCAAGAGAATCCGTTTTCGAGCTCAAGAGTCCAGGGGGTGCAACGGATGCAGAAGGGGATAATGAAGGTTGCCGACGCCGGCAGTTTCGCCGACATCGGCCGAAGGGTCGCCGACGTCGGTGGTCGCAGGATGGGCACAGAGGCTAAAAATAGCCTCTGCCCACTCTTGCACGCTGCCGAGCGAGGGGTCATGGGCAGAACGGTCACGAGGATGCCAAAATGGACGAGGGGGGATATAATGGTGAGATTTGGCCTAATAAATGCTAGGGGGAAGGTGGAGGGATTCAAGGGAGGATCCAAGGTGGCAAGGGTAGGGTGGAAAGGGGGCCTAATTTAATTTAAAATAGATGTTAATTTCTAATTAATAAGACCTAGGTGGGTTAGGGACCAAGGAGGACTAGGTGGGAGAAAGGGCCAAGGGGGAGAACCAAGGTGCAGACACGTTTGCGGTGTCTACAGGAGTATTCATGTATTCTTCCTATTTGTTCCACCTCATGCTTTTTCAGAACTCAGAACTCTTTCCCCAACATATGTATCTTAATATGTATGACCCAGATTTTGATCTCCAAAAGACCATTCCTATGTTTACATGGACACACATTTTGTCAAAGACTAGTGACCCATATGAGTTCTGGGAATTATTTGTTACCCCTACTTTTTACCACCTCAGTCCTAAGCCAATTATGAATAGATTATTCCTGAGTGTTTCAAATCTTCTAGCCAGTTTCCCAATTCCTTGTCATTTCTATTTTGGATCCCATCACATCATTATAAGAGTCCATGGTTTTCGTGGGGAACTAATATTGCTACCTAAGATCTTGACTCTTAAGTTAGCATTCCTAGTGGTCACCAGATAGGTATCCAAAATTAATAATGAATTTGGCTCTAGGAAGAGGAAAATAAAAATGTATAATCTACCATGGATGATAACTAGCATGGTTTTGGAAACCAGAGACGCTGAAGTTGTGTTGCTCAAAAAACTTGCCTTTCTAGGTTTCCTTCGAATAAAGGACAAATGGGTTTATGACCCAAACAATTTCATATCCTCCTAGATAAGAACTAATAGAGTCATAATCATAATTGCACATGAGGGCTGCCCTTTTTGGGAAACTAGAAAAAATCCTAGGGAAGACACTCCTAGATTTTATGTTGAGTTAACAGACTTGCCCCTTCCACAAAATAGGCCATGGGAAACATTCTATGTCAAACAAAGGGATTATGATCTTAAAGTCAGAATGACATCTAGCTTAAGAATAACATTAAATAATAAAGATTGGGATGCTGAGAAGATAGAGGCCTATTGGAAATATAGGCAAGAAATTTGTCAAATAACCCATTCTTTCAAAAATGTAGACACAGATGAGAGATTGGAAGAACTATGGGATAAGTGTCATCTCTCCCCTGCATCTAGCCTAGAGACAAGTAATTTATTAGGTGAGGATTAGGAAGCTAGGGCTGGGTCAAGCTAAGAATCACAAGCCTCAGAGCAAACTATAGCTATAACAACTATATTAGTTTGGCCTCAATCCCTCATCACAAGCTTCCCCATTAGTCTCAATTATAGATATTCCCAGTTCCCCACAAACATCATTAAAAGGAGCAAAAATGCAGCCAGAAGAAGAGACACCCAAGAAATGAAAGAGGGTGTAATTTCAATTAGCTTCAGAGGAGGAGCTAGACACCTCACAACACTAATTACAGGGTACTATAATTGCTCCTCAAGTAAGTACTATTCCTCCCTCTCCTTCTTAGTCTATTTCTTCCCCTATCACTTTTGCCATTACCATTTCTCACTTTGCCCCATCTATGTCACCTCTAGCCTTAACATTACCTCATTTCTCCCCTTTTGTTCCCAATAAATGTTCCCCTCAGATTACCCATAGCCAACAATTGGCTATTCAATATTATCTACCACAAGGACATCCTTTTACGGGTGGGCAAATTGCCTCTCCTTCTACCTTCTAGACCCAAGAAAATTTTGCTAAGAAGGCAAGGGAAGCTTGAAGAGAGAAGAAGAAGATTAAGGAGAATAAAGCTTTGGCTACACCCCATTTGCGGTCACAATTTGACCCCATCCAGCAGTAATTGACAGTGACTCATTTGTTGCCAAACATAATAAATCCAATGGAATAGATGAGCCAGAAGATTACATGATGAATGTGGTAGCCATGGACATGTCCATCTTCAAGCCATAGGACAAAATTGAGCTACTAACAGAATCCACTTTTGAAGTTATTAAAGACTACTTGAAGATTTCAAGGAGGCTATAGAAGATGGAAGATGAGCTAGCCCAAGAAAAGGCAAACTGTAATAGTTTGACCTCAGAAATCAATAATAAAAACAATGAGGTAGAGAATCTAAAAAAATAGTTGTAAAACACTATTTCTCTTCAGACTCACTAGGTAGTTCAGGCCCAAAATGATTCTTTAAATGTAGGGCTCACATAGGTCAAAGATACAGTGACAACCCTAAGGCATGAAAAGGTAGCATTGAAAGGAAAATGTGAGGAACACCTATTGCAAGTTACCTAATTGCAACAAAAACTACTACTTGAAAAGAATAATGTTGTGGTCATACAAGCCCAATTTCTAGTAGAGCAATAGAGAACAACACAATTGAGACTAAAGCTAGCCAATAGGCCAAAGAGTGTCAGAGTATTAAGTCTGGTAAGGGAGCTAACAAATCCATGTGGAAGAGAATCTCTTTAGAGATTAATCAGCTCGAGCCTTCTCTCACCTTCTTGCTAAATGCATAAGAATTGTGAAAAAAGGTGGAGAGTTTAGTTGTAAAATACTCTGGCTATAATTTTTGAGAGAGTAACAGACTCACAAACATTGTTGCAAAAGCTTTATGATGCAATAGATGCAACATTGTGACTAGTAAGAATCAATGACAAAATGGTCACTACCAAGTGAGTAAATGAGGTTCTTAGTTGCAATTCAGCAGCCAATAGTTGTAAGGAGCTTCTAGATGTCATGAAGGAAGGAATAAATGAAATGAAGCAGCATGTTGAAGATCTAGTACAATTAGGTCTTCCTTTTCCATTTCTTGATGACAACATCGTACTGATGTTAGAATAAATTAAATTATTGTTGTTGGCCAAATAGAATGAACAAATAGTTTTCTAGGATCTCAAGGATGATTCATCAGTTCCTAAAATAGAAGCAATCTTGGTTCCTATTTCCCAACTTGAATTCAAATTGAAGGTTACTATTCAAATTTTGCAAAATTTTTCACACAAGGATATCATTAAACTTTATTTAGCCTTTAATGAATTGTAGAATAAGCAAGGGTTATCTAATGAAGAGTGGTCTACCTACTAGACATCATTGTTGAAGCTGTGATTTTGAAATTTTGATCTGGCAGAAGTTGTGGTTTCTTTTTGAATAGGCTCAAAAGTCCTTAGGGTCACCAATAACTATAGAGTTATAAATTACTCTAAATTTCATCTTATTTTTTCAGCTGTGCACTACCAAATTTTGTCCTCACATTCTTTGGTCTGTGATGGTGAAGTTGTGAAATAGAGCATGAGATCTAGTTTCCTTTTGTTCCATTTTTCTCTAAGTGTTGAAATCAAGTGGAAGCTAACAAATGTCACTTTCTAAGGCACCTTTCACAAAAGAGTATAAGTTATGTGGAATGTGCCATGTATCTCATAGTGACTCAGCAGAATGTGCCAAGTGTCATCATCTGTAGTTTCATATTGACACCCATGTTTCATCTCTTTTCAGTGAAAGGTTTAACAAGCTAAGTATTAAGATCAAGCAGAAAGCACCAAGTGGTAGTAGCAAAAGGTCTCAATGTTGTTTTTCTAAAAGTGATAGAAGATGCCACATACCCTAGTAAAGGAGAATGGAAATCACCACATGTCACGATTTGAATTATCTTCATTTTGCTTCACTGATATAGCAAAGACCATGGTGGGTCCCAAGTTTTATGTTTGAAACAAGTAAAAGCTACCAGGTGTCACTATTTGTGTAAATGAGAAATGAGACCCATTTGTTTCTATGGTGTAAATAGAGTAAAGCAGAGATCACCACATGTCATCTTCTATAGGTTTATAAAAAGGTAGCTAACAGAAATAGAGACCACCACGTAACCCTAGATGACTAAAGTGGAGATTAACACATATCTTTTGATGTAGTGAAGATCGACACCTATCCTTGTGTTCCATTTAAAGTTACTTAGGTAAGAGATTCTATGGGTCTTATTTTCTTCCAAGCTATTGAAGTTTTGAGGAAGTGGAATGTGACAAGTGTCAAAGGTGGAACGATCCTGAGTAAAGACACAAAAGAGTATAAGTTACGTAGAAAGTGCCACGTGTATTTGATGGGTGCTATGGAACATGACAAATGTCTTCCTTTAGTGTTTCCTAAAGTAATAAGAAGAAATTGGCTAAGTGTTAGATAGCATTCAAGAGAAGGGAGCATCTTACAATTTGTTTCTGCCAATAAACTGCCATAAGATAAAGCATTTTAGAATCTATAAGATATATTCTGTTAGACACTTATAGTTAGGGGAGATTTCATTTGGGCCATTAGATTGGGAAAAATCAAACAATTTGGAGTGGATCCAAGGCTATAAATAAGGATGTAGAGATCACCAGGAGAATCATCTATGATCAGAGAGAAATTTTGAGAGAAATTATTGTAAAGAGTCTAGACTTTCTAGAGCTGTGACTAAGTAATATCATTTGCTTTTGTCTCATTTTCTTGAGTTGAAAATTTTATATAACTATACATGTTTCTATGCTTCTTATATGATTGGAAAATTCAAATAAGAATATTTAACCCTATGCCTTGGTTGATATTTTTTATGTCATTTGCAAAAGTAGTCTAGGCTGTAGACTTTCTAGAACTGTGATTAGGAATGTCATTTGCTTTTGTCTCATTTTCTTGAGTTGAAAGATTTATATAACTATACATGTTTCTATGCCTCTTATATGACTGGAAAATTCAAATAAGAAGATTGAACCCTATGCCTTTGTTGACATTTTATGTATCACAACAAAAGTAGTCTATAATGTGAGCCTCTATTTCTATTGTTTCCATCTTTTACATTTATCATGCACTTGTTTTCTCTTAAATGTAAATGAATCCTACATATAGTCTCACTATGCTTAGGATTAAGGTCGAATTACATTCAGGTGCATCACAATAGATTAGATTTCCTTTCTTGCATTTGTGTTTTTGATTTAAATTCCTATCCCTTTTCCCAGTATTTACTCATTTTAAAGAAGAACAGCTTCTCAAAAATCCGGAGGTTGTTTCAAGATGCACGTCCCATATCTTGAAACTTCCCATTATTTTTTATTAGAATCAAGTTTAATTTTAAATCATTAACACATACCTAAGTTTAGCACCTTGGATTTATTCAATGGAAAATACACTTGCTCCTCTTGAATCTTTTCCATTGTATTTGGATGGAAAATTTCCAACTCTATTCTTGACATTGGGCCTACATAAGCCTCTAGTTATGAAAAATTCAAACTTTTTTTGTAGATCACCTACATCAAATTATCTTTTCTCTATCCTCTCCACTAAGGGGGATCCTTAAACACACCTCTAACCACTGCTCATGCAATTCACTTAATCAATTTCAATTTTGCTGATGACCTACACTGAGCCTCTAAACCTCAAATTATGTTATTAGAGGAAAAATATCCTCTAAAATAGGCATGGATAAACCCTTAGAAAACTAACTCTCTTTTGAACTTGAGAAAACTTCCTCCACCTCTTAGGAGAAATTTATTAGAGATAAAAACCTACATTCTGAACTATGAAAAATAGATAAGGGTATATAACCCAAACCATCTTTACATGAGAAATACATTAAAGGAAAATGACCTAAAGAAATCATATCAATTATTGATAGAAGACCTTCCCTGTGTTCATGCTAGATGAATAATTCCACCATTTATTTTATCTTCTCTCTATCTAAAACCACAAGACATAGATTGATTGCAAAAAGGGACACTAGATCTAAGTTGAATCACACTATTCTACTTCCATCAAACACCTCCATACCTAGCACCTCCTCCACTACCTCTACAAATTTGATAATAGGAATCCAAAAGACATTAAAAAATATTTTATTGGTGATAAAAACTAAAAATCACATCTCCACCACTCTCACCGCACCAAACACTAATGACCACCCCAATGATTCAATGAAATTTGGATCCATACTAAAAATGACAACCAAACTAACTAACCAAACCCATAAACCAATATCAGCTATCAAAACAAATATATTCATTCTTCTCAAGCTCATCACATAAAAATCCATCATTAATTAGTCCACTCCATAAGCTTGCCATAAATGCAATCATTAATGATGCTAGCATCACCCTACCTTTATCTCAAGGCATGCCATGAAATAAAAACACCACCACATTTATTCATTAATTAAATAATTTTTAAATTTAAACAAATTAAATTTTAAAATTTATGGGTCTATCAACTCAATCCCCACAAAATCACTCCATCATTCCTTAACATTATCAACTCTAGAAGACACTAATTGATCTATTCCCATGTTAGCTAGAAAATGAACAACTTGATTACCTTCATGAAAGCAATGCAAACATTTCCAATCAACAAATTGATTTGATTTAGGCCATATAATCTCAAAAATATTCTCTAATTTCTAAAATTTAGCCTTATGATATTTTAAAGCTTGACTAACCACCTAAGAATCACCTTCAATTTTCAAAAAGGAAATATTGAATTCTAAAGACATCTCTATACTTATCACAAGTACCTGAGCTTCCACTTCATTCTTAGTTCCATCAAGTAATTTTAAGTACTAATCTCTTATTAGGGAGCCACTATAATATTTGATTACACAACCAGCGCCTGAAGATCCTAGATTCCCTCTAGAAATCCTATCAAAGTTTATCTTAAACCAACTTGGTTGAGGAGGAGACCATATTGCTTCATTTATTTTCCTCTTATTATTCTTATCTACAACTAATTCATAAACAAGTAGATTTCCTACTCTAAAAATTTTACTTATTGGATCCTTATAGATAGATTAGTTTTAATGCTAAAATTCAACTCGAAAAATATAATCAACTAAAAATAATGCAATACAAGTAATAATGAACACTACCCACAAGTTAATAATAGAGTTTGACATATGCCTACGTCTCTAGGTTCTATAAATGATGAACTAATTCATTATAAAAATACATTTTCAAGTATAATTTTAAAACTTAAAAAAATAAATGAATCCATCACAAACCCAAGTTTCAATTGGTCCTAAAGAGACCTAAACTAGTCTTGGAAGGCTTAAAAAATGTTCTAACATGACCTCCCTACTTCAAACCTTGATGTTAACTTCTCCTCTACTACATGATCTCCAAGAGACTTTACATAAAGCTGAGTCAAA
The DNA here is from genome assembly GCA_037957365.1 of Torreya grandis. Taxonomy (NCBI): domain Eukaryota; kingdom Viridiplantae; phylum Streptophyta; class Pinopsida; order Cupressales; family Taxaceae; genus Torreya; species Torreya grandis. The sequence goes on from JARHVA010007409.1 coordinate 576,446, forward strand.
ATAGGCATTAGTCATCAGATCCATAAAATGATACTTCTTCATGGCCTCTAAGTAATGCTAACTCCTCCAATAGATCTATTATTACAATACTCAGATTAATAACACCCTACGAATAATAGAGAATCATAGCTTTTATAGCCCCGTACAATGCTCTTCTAATGCTCCGAAACCTTAGAATAAAAGAGTTGCAAATATTTATTCTCAATTACTTGTAATTTAAATGAAATCTTGTAGTGCTCTTAGAAATATCATGGAATTAATTTACAAATGAAGTTCATGGGTTTATATAGTTTGTCAAAACCCACCAATTATGGATTTCTTCATTATCCATCCCCATGTACAATCCTGTATTTAAGATTCTTAGACTTATCTCCTAAAATGGGCCATGGAAAGTTTATGAGGGTCAATGGGTTGAACAACCCTTCATATCTTGCTCTTTGGATAAACCTCCAATGCATTTCTATGGAAGATATCCCAAATTCTATGGGAAGTATCCAACATTCATGGGAAAAGAGATATTCACAGAGTTAATCCAATTTAACAGGCCCTAAGAAGTGGGATTTATCTAGAATATTTGATAATATTTTGGATCTATTATGGACACTCAAAATGTGAGGATTTCATTGGTCCATGTATTAACAATCTATTGGACCATGTGCATGTCTAGTCACTGTACCTACACATTTTTTCTTATTGCCTAAAAACTTCAATAGGGCATAACTTATGAATACAAACTTAGAATTGGTCTATTCAAAATGCATCAGAAAGATTGTGACAAGTTATACATCATGAAACTAGTTTATGAATGTTATAAGACCATAAATTTTCTAGTTTGAGCATATTTGACTACCTATTGACTAAACTTTGACCAATGATAATTAGAGCATATGATATCCATTTTTTGGATTCCAATAATTGATGGAATGCTCTTGATGAGCTATACATAATGGACCACATTTAAATAAAAATAGGGAACATATGAAAATATCCTTTAGATCATGCCTCCCCACTGAGAAGGCTTTTATTCCACCAAAAGCTAAAACATTCATTTTACTGGTACTATATTTGGTTCATTGCAATACCTCATTGAGATCTCTGTAGTGGACTCTATGGCCTCTAAATTTTTTTATTCTAATATAGCTAGATGATACCATTCATTTCATACAAAAAATTACCAATTCACTATAATTATAACATCACAGAAAATGATCAATTTGAAAAAGAAATCTCAATGCTAAATAGATAAGTGTCCAACTAATTCAATGATCGACTAGTGAATAAGCTATCTTGTTTAGTGTGGGGATATCATAATTTTTCTATGTCACTAGTTGCGTTCCCAAAATGGTGAACTACCTATATCTACAAAATATGACCTAATACAACTATAGACAAAATTCTACCCATGTATGGGTCTTGAATTGCATCCTACACATTTTATCATCAAATGTAATTTCATAAAAATAACTACTTCAATTGCAAGTATTGAGTAGGTAGATTTAACATGTCCTAAACAAGTTGCATATACTACTATCAACTTCACAATGGAGTTAGTTAAAATGTGAGAAAGATCAATCATGATAAACCTATCATAATATTCTCCTCATTTGGTTCCTCCAAAAATATTCAAAGCTAAAACATTGTCTAATTTTCCTTTCATCAATCATTATAAATCCCAAAGATGCTTTGAAAATTTTGCATGTTAATCTACAATTCCAACCATGCAAACATAAAACTAAGGAACTTCTTACCAACACATTTTTTTAAATTATCCCATTTAGGTGGTTTTATTTCCTCAATAAATAACTAGGTTCACTCATTAACTAGTGCTAAATTAAGAACTTCATTTACCTTTGAAACAAGTCTATATTCCATCTTCATCTTATTATTTTGAGATGGATGAAGTATCCAACACTACTCAACCCAATTCCCATTCACATGATAGTGGGCATAAAAGTTCTTCTTGGCCTCCTTCTTGGATGACTAATCACATTTTCCATTTATTGCCTCTAATCGATGAGATTGGTCTTTAGAACCTACCTTGTTTCTAACTAAAGGCATCAACTTATTCAACAATTACCTTCTCTTCTAATAATTTGCAATAAGAGAGGATTAGAAGTTTTAGAATTCACATAATTTCATCCAGTGCTATGATGAGTGTAAGAACAAGGAGGTGGAATTTCATTACCTCTTATGGTCATTCATTTAAACCTTTCATCATCCTACTATAATGACTTGTTCCTCTTCATGGAGTAACTATATTGTATTAGTGGCATAAACACTTAGCTATTAAAATCTTGTATTCCTTCAGTAGATTTGAAGCTCTCTCTAATTTCCATTCACTCACTAACATAACCCAAATAGTGTAATCATCTGTAATGGTCTTTACATCTGTAGTGAAAGGTAACTCCTTTTGTTCATGACTTTGTAACTATGCCAAGAGCTCATCCCTTATTTGAAAATCAAATTTTAAGTGTTTGACCTCATCTTCTAAGGAGTGAAACTTGAATCTTAGGAAAGTATTCTCATCCTATATTTGTTGATTGAATGATCTAAGCTCTTCAAGCCTTTCACACTTCAAGGATTTGCCCATGGTTTCCTGCTCTTTAAAATAACCTATATCTCTAATAGTTTCACACTATACTAGAAGATTAAACAAGTCTAAAATGTTTATAAGTAATTAAAATTGATATCAATAGGCTATGCAATAAGAAGAAAATGTTGCATTTCAACTAATCTGATACCAAAATTGATTTGTAAATAGGTATTTTTCCTACTCTATAAATTTTACTTATTGGATCCTTATAGATAGATTATTTTCAATGCCAAAATTCAAATCTAGAAATATAATCAACTAAAAATAATGCAATGTAAGTAATAATGAACATTGTACACAAGTTGATAATGGAGTTAGATAGATGCCTACATCTCCATGTTCTCTAAATGATGAACTAATTCATTATAAAAATCCATTTTCAAGTAAAAATTTAAAACTTAAAAAAATATAATGATTTTTTCATGAACTCAAGTGCCAATCAATCCTACAGAGACCTAGACTAGTCTTGGAATGCTTGCACAATGTTTTGACATGGCCTCCTTGCTTCACAACTTCTTCTTGACTTCTTCTCTACTACACAACCTCAAAGAGCGTCTACATAGAGATAAGTCAAAATAGGTTTCAATCATCATCTTCATAAAATAATCATTCTCCATAACCTTCAAGTAGTGATAAGTCCTCCAATAGAGATATTATTAAAATACTCATATTAATAACACCCTACAAATAATAGAGAATCAAAACTTTCGTAGTCCCATACAATGCTCCTCCAATGCTCCAAAACCTTGGAATGGAAGAGTTATAGATATTTCTTCTCAAATACTTATAATGTAAGAGAGATCTTGGAGTGCTCTAGGAATTATCTTGGAATGAATTTACAAATGAAGTTCATGGGTTTATATAGTTTTTCAAAACACACCAATAATGGATTTATTCATTATCCATCCCATGTACAAGCCTTTATTTAATCTTCTTATCCTTATCTCCCAAAATGTGGTGCGGCAAGTTGATTAGGGTTAATGGGTCAAACCGCCCTTCATATATTTTTCTTTTGATAAACCTCTCTTTTATTTCTATGGAAGATATCACAATTTCTATGGTAAATATCCCATATTTGTGGGAAAAGAGATATTCATGGAGTTAATCCCATTTCTCAAGCATTAAGAAGTGGGATTTGTATAAAATCTTGGAGAATATTTTGGAGCTACTATGGACACTCTAAATGTGAGGATGTCATTGGTCCACATGTCAAGAATATATTGGGCCATGTGCATTTCTAGTTACCTTACCTACACATTTTTTCTTGTTACCTAAAAAATTTAATAGGCCATAACTTTTGCATATAGAATTGGAATTGGTCAATTAAAAATGCATTGGAAATATTTTGATGAGTTATATGCCATGGAATTGGTTTCAAAACATTCTAAGACCATCAATTTTATATTTTGTCCAATTTTAAACATTTACTAACCAAACTTTGACCAATGATAATTGGAGCATATGATATCTACTTTTTGCATTCCAATAGTTTCCAAAAATATATTGATGATCTATACAAAATGGAAGACATTTAAACAAAACCAAGGAACATCTAAAAATATCTTCTAGATCAAAAATTGACCCTTTAATATGGTATTGTGGCATGAAATATTAGATCGTGTTAATTTTATAAATTTATATGATATGTATCATTATAATAGTTTAGTTAGTGTTCCTTCTATTTCTTGTCATCATGAAACTTTTGAATGTTGTTTACATGGTAAGAAAGAGAGTAAACTCTTATAAAAAAACCATGATGTTATCTCCTCTCATCCCTCTGAGGTTATTTATAGTGATGTTAGAAGACATATACAAGTTGATTCTATTAAAAATTATTTATATGTTTTCACTTTCATTGGTGATTACACTAATATTATATGGTATTATTATATTCAGAAAAAATGTGAAGTGTTATCTAAATTCAAAGAATTTAAAGCTTTGGTTGAAAATTCCTATAACTTTTCTATTGAAATATAAAGAAATTATAATGATGGTGAATGAATTAGTAAATAATTTTATTTATTTTTCATTAGTTGTGGTATAAAAAGATATATAACAACTCCCTACTCCCTGTAACAAAAAGGAATTGCTAAAATGAAAAATTGAACCATCCTTGAAATGGCTAGAACAATTCTACATTCTTCAAATGTTCCTAAATTCTTGTGGGATAAATCCATGAAAACTATTATACACATTATAAATAGAGTCCTTAATAAAGAATTGAATCTTTGTACACCATTATGAATTTTTTATAATAAGAAACTAAGTGTTTCTCACCTTAGGATATTTTTGTCATATCCCTTGTTCCAACCCACAATCAGATGGGTAGAAATTAGTATAGTTTGAATAAAGTCAATTAATATGACAATGATTGTTTAATTGAATTCTTATTTAAATTATGTGGCAATATTTAAATTACTTTCAATTTTTTATGTTGATCTTATTTCATTAAGAAAATTAATGGTAATGATTTGATAAGTCACATTTCTTTAATTATATTTTGCATAACCTATTAGTAGCATGGTTACACTTTTTAAGTGTTAACACCCTGTATTACATCATAAATGATATTTTTAAGGGATATAACTTGGTACATGAATCAAAAAGTTTGTTATTTACATATTTTTAATAATCTTGACTAAGTAACAAAAGGGGTTTCCCTTCTAGATCATGGTGAAGTCAACATGTTCTTCTTTTGGTAGTTGAATATGCTTGGAACTATTTGTGCTTAGATAATATAGTACAAGGTGTAACATTGTGGTTTCCTTGATTTTAATAAGACATTTAGTTTTAATGAGATAACATGTTTCTAGAAAGATATAATATTTTTCTTATGTTTTGACTTGTTTAATGAATATGATCTAAAAAATGTCACCAATATAGTTATTTTGTTCCCACTTTTGTTTATGGTTGAGACATTCTGATTTTAAAGATCACCATGTTATTTTATTATTATTTAAGGATATCATTAGCACTAGACCAGTTTCTCCTTTTAGATGTTTCATTATTCAAACTTGAATATTATCCTTACTGGTAAAAATCAATTTATGGATGGTGTTATTTATGAACCAATGTTTTTCTCCATCTTTACTTGTTACAAAATGTAGTTAAATATTTTATTTTTGATAAAAGGGGATTACATTGGGTTTTATATGTGTTTGAATTCATTTTGTGACTTTGATTGTATCACTATCAAGTAACATCTTATACTTTGGCTTAATAATTAGAATCCCATTAGACATTAGTATTCGCATGATGATGATTTGGACTTAAGTCATGATGTAACCATACATGTCTTTCATACTTTAGTTTTCTAATAATTACTAGATTATTTGTTAAGTCAAGTATGCAGGTTTGACTTGGGTGAAACCTAAAATAATGGATAATGCTTCTAGAAGGCAATTGATACACTCGTAGGAACATAAAATTTTATTTGGGCTACCATGCAAAATTTAAGGGTTTTGGTAGTCTTATTGAGGAGATTTAGGGAATAAATTATAGTTTGGTTGGAACCCTATTGTGGAAATTAAAGAACTACTTATTTAGAGGTGCTTTCATTGCCTATTGGAATTCTATACATTGAATGTACTTACTTGGAATATAAATAAGTTGCTAAGACATTAAATCTGATATGGAAATGAATTTTTTAGTATAGTGAAGCTGATATGTAGACAAATAAAGTGTGGAAAATAAGCTAGCGTAAAGTAAAATGTTGGAATCTCATTTTAACAAGCAAACATACTTCCTTCTAGATAAAGAATCATAAATTTTAATTAATTATCATCATGGAAAGATTATTGGGGTAGGCTTGATTTCAAGTGAAACTTATATGTTTTCATGAAACACTTACATGTGTTATAAATTGGTTATTTATACATAAGTAAAAAACATGAGATTGACTCATGATGAAAAGCTATGATGTTGTTGAGTGTTATTTATCTTTTGAGTTATTACCATTGTTTTGGAATTAATAATGATATGTAAAGATGAATGCATTATTATTAACTAAAGTATAACTTATTTTAATGATCATTGTATGGTTTTTGAAAGGTTTATGTTCCATTAAATAGTTGTATCTTCTCTTTGAAGGTAAGGTGATTGGTAGTGTTAACTAACTATTGCTATTCATTTATTAATTTACTTTGGGATAAATTGAGTATGACTTTAGAATTTTAAAATTTGAGGAATGATGTGAGAATTACGTTTATTGTGCTCTTTGAAATTAATTTTATGTAATAATTGTGCTCATAATGGATCATATGTATTTGTTGAATTGTGATTTTCCTTTCATTGGTATCAGACCATGTATAGTTTGGTATATGGTTGAAGCAAACTTGGTAAAGTGGATGTCACTATTTGTTAAGTAGATAAGTTGATAAAATAGTTCTATATTTTCGTAGGGAAATCCTTTGAATTTACTATTTATATGGAATCATTATGTTACGAGTTGATTAATTTAATGATTAGATTAATTACAAGCAAAGCTTCTTGGAAATATTTTTTTGCATGATAGTTATTTATTAAATCTTATAATATTGTTGTTTAATCTAATTTTTTAGACTTTTTATTTAGAATGAAAAAATATGCTCTATTAGCCTTGTGTTGACTTGTTGGTTTACCACATTACAATGAATGTGAATCTCCTCAATGTTGTTGAGTCTCTTATGTGCTAGTTGTTGTTGAAGTGAAATTTATTTATGTATACTTGTTTAAGTGTTGATGATTATTTTTAAATATTATTAATACCCATGGTTTTAAATACTTAATTAAATGATTAGATAGAATTTTATAGATAAATTTTGTTATTCCATCTCAATTATTGTCTGTTGGGCCCTGCTAATAGTCATAGTACATTGTATAGTGTGTATCTTTACCCTTTATTGTGTGATTATACCATATGGATAACTATTGGTATTATAACTTAAATTTGAGACTTATTTTAATATATTTACATTATTTAGTTGTTATAAATTTATATTTTATGATTTCATTTTATCCTCTTTGGTTTATACATGAATGAATGATTGTAGTCAAACTAGTAAACTTTTTGGCTAATGGGGTTCTTTCCTTTTGTTCTTATTTATCTAAATAAGGCTTATAATTTTCAATGTTAAATAAGTAAGACTATAAAAATCACCATATTTTTTGAATAATTTATAGGATTTAATTACCTCTATGTTTTATAATGCTATAAGGATGGATGTTTAAAACTAGTATGACTTGATTTGAGTATTGATATAGTATTACCATATCAATATATAGATTATCAAGGAAAGTATTTGAGTATGATTTGAAACTTTATTATCTCATCAAGGTATTATGATATACCCTATGATATAAATGTAAAATATGGTGGTTGGTATAATGGATTTTATTATTTTTTGATTTAAAGATGTAAGCTATTTTATATTAGTTTTATAAGTAGTAATTAATTATCTAAAGTCTAAACAAAAATATCTTATGTTTTAACTAGTTAAGTATATCATCTCAAGTGATTTTATACTTTTAGGTCATTGTAATAATGTCAAAAGCGAATCTAGATTCAATAAATGAGTAGCGAGGAATATAGGAGCAGACGCATGCTAAGAATAAAAGATCATTGCATGAGATTTCATTAGGATCTAGCTCCATTAGTAATAGGATTAAGAAGGGTGTAATAAATGAATATCAAATAGAAGAGGAAGATATGGTGTCTTGGGTGAAGAATGAGGAGACATCAAGTTTAGGTTTTTTTAGATGGAACAAAATTTTGTAGTCAAGTGCAACAGGGTCAAGGGTAGGGGAATATGCAAAAAATTGGAAAATATAGTCTACTCACCCAAAAACTAAAGAAAAGGTGAATATTTACTAGATATGGGGATAGGGAAGTCTCATTAGGGTGCTCTTTTTAGCTTGGACAAAGGATATGTAGGTATGGGGTAGAGAGAAATTGAAATGTATAAAACTAGGGTTTTAAAGGCCCTAGGTTTTTCTACTTGCTTTAATAGTTCAAATCCATTTCACAACTATGGGAATTTTTGTAAATAAAATATCCTCAAGACTAACCCAAGTTTTAAACATATCTTAGTTTCAAGAGATTTGGTTTCTTTTTAATCTTCCACAATCAAAGTTATAGTCACATAAGAAGTTTTAAAGGAGGTGCCACAAGTAGAGAGTTCCCAGTGTTCAGATCCAAAAATAACTCATCTTGGTGATGTTCCTATAATTTTTTCTCTTCAATACCATATCTTTGATTTAGAGCTGGCAAAGGTTTGTTTGGATAAAGGAAACATTTTGTTGATTGAGAGATGTGTCAAGAAAAGGTCATCATGTGAAGGGATTCAATAATGGGCTAAGGGTTTTAGGCTATAATTGAAACCTCCTTCCATTTCCTTCCTATCTAATGATTTATTTTTGATGAAATTCTAGTCAGTAGAAGACAAGGATTTTGTTTGGTTTAATGGCCCATGGTTCATTATAAATTAGGGGGTGTTTTTATGCCCTTGGGATCCATTATTTAATCTAGAATCTTCATTTATTACTCAAGCCCTAGTTTGGTTAATATTTTATAATCTTATTTTAGCCTTGAGAGAGCTAGGAATTTCCAATAAAATGGTGAGTAAACTAGTGTCTTTATCAAAATTGATGATTCCATTTAAGCTCATAGAAATTTTGTCTGGGTTTATTTACTGGTGGATTTATCCAAATCATTGTTTCATTATGTTAAAATTTCCTCTTCCCATGGAGGTAGGTCTCAATTTTTAAACTTTGAAGGCCTTCCATTTAGATGCTTCAAATGTAACAAATTAGATCATAATATGGCTTCTTTCCTAGAGAATTAGTTTTCAAGTTCCAAATTCTCAATTGTTCATAAATGGGTGAGAAGGATTGGGTACCCGAATCATGTTCTGGTTTATAGTTTGTTTGGGTCAACTAATTCAAAATTAGTTGAGCATCGTAATTTGGAAGTTTTTAAAGAGGCTTATCTCTCCTCACAAAAACAAAAGGATCCTAAGGTTATAGAGAGTATAGATAATTTAGATCTAGGACAACCTTCTATCAATAGGCAAGATAAGGAAGTAAATTTTTTAGATTTTAGTCAAGAGGCCTTGAACAAATATTCTCCCATTAAAGATAATACTTTAGTGTAGGATAAATTAGAAGAAGAGGAAGAAGAAGAAGAGCTAGTTAACAAGGAAATTTTGTCTATAGCTAAGTCAAAAAGTACTATTAATACTCCCAATGGATTGAAAGGGAAGAGAGGTAGGAAGAGAAAAACTGAAAGGTTACAACTAGATGTTCAGAAGTGTATTAATGGTCAAACTCAATGGACCACAAAATTTTTGCTTTCTAGTAGAGATGGGCATCTACAAGCCACAAATGGTTGATTTGAATCCCAATTTTAGAATGGTTTTCCTCTAGTTTTTGTAGAAGTTTTTTCTTATTTTTTTCTAAACTCTTAATTTTCTAAGTTCCTTATTTTTCCTTTTAGATCCTTATTTTTTATGGGGATTAAAAAGGGATTAAAAGTTTCACTCTATTTTTTAGATCTCTTTTGTTCTTAGAGACTGGACCTCTTATTGTGCTCCAAAACTAGTTGTGGCTTTGGTCAAAATCCAATTTGGGACTGGGACCCTACTATCCCTAGGTATTGATATAAAAAAAGTATATCATCTCAATTAGAAATTTTATTTTGTTTGCATATAGCCAGAATGTAAAATTTTTTATTGTCATTCAAGTTGTGGTTTAGTGAATCTTCTCTTGAAGGTGACTGGTAGATAGTATTTTTTAAGGAAATAATCTTTTATGCATTTCCATTAGTATAAAATATGCCTTTTTGACTAAAGGTCTCTAAATACCCACATAGAAACTATGCCCCTTTGAATGTTCTTTGTGGAATCCAATTATGTCTTGATTTTTCTAACATTTATCACTCTTGTAAATCTATCAGGAATCTATTTGAATGATTGAGTTATGGATATTATAGAACAAATTATCATTGTATGATTGTAAAAATTTTAAATTTATGTTTGGATTATTATCCTTTCCATATACACATGTCTTATTATTAGACTATTATTTAAATTTATTGAGTTCTTAGAATTGTTATCTCACACATAGTGTTGTAACTCATTGAATTTTTTTATGTTATGAGTTATATTCAAGGATCATAGTAATTTTTCCATTATATTTTTATAGCAATGGAAATTTTTTGAAATTAAATACAATAATGTGAATTACTTGGGATTTCTTGATATGGTTATAATTTCATTTAACCACAATACCTCTCTTGTTGGAATTTCATATAATTACTTCACATCATTTCATGTTAAATGGACATTAGAGAATGGAATATGGTTTTATGGAAACTTAGTGTGTGGGAATTAACACATAGTTGAAGGTTGGACATAAAAATATGCTTGTGAAGCATGATGCAGATTATAATTCTATTTCACATTCCATACCAAGGAATTTTTTAGGAGGTTTCTTGAAGAAATAATATTATTACTTCTCAATACTAAAATGTAAATGGTGGGTATAGGATTTGACTTAATTTTGAAGTATATTATAAAATGGGTTAAACACATTATTGAATCTTAAGGTTGTGGAACAAGTTATGAGATGAATCTGGTATTTAGACCTAAGCTAATGATTAATGATTAAGGTGGTATTAATTAATTAAAATTAGGAAAGTGGTTATTGGTCACCATGATATCCAATATAAAATTAATATTATTGGCATAATATCACTTTAAAATGATCTTTATTATATGAATAACCCATAATATAAATGGGTTTTTCAATATTTGGTTCTAACCTTGAACGAAACTTGAGTGGCCAAGGTACTATGGGATAATAAGATGCTTAAACTATGTTTAACTCTTAAGAGTTTAAGAGTAAGGTAAGGCATTATTAATAACATAATATTGACATTTGTAGATGATATTTTGTGATTATGTATCACCTTAATCTTGTACACCAGGAAAAATTAGACCTTGGTTGTTCCTCTTAGATCTACACTCTCCTTTCTTCCACAAGCCTAGCATCTACTCTCTTTTTTTCCACAGCCTATATTTGTGTTTGACCATTATTATATTAATGACATATACATTCTATCTTTCCTATAATTCTTAAAATTTACTTATCTTATACCTACACAAGTTCTGAACCTATACCTATTTTATTAGTTCTTGGATACTAACATCTAAGATAGATAATAATGTCAATAATACTATCTTACGCCGACATAAGTGTCTAGTGTCCTAAATTCATCCAATTTTCAAATTAAATGTATCATATTGATTAGCCTAAGTTATTTAATGTGATTTAATATACAAATGGATTGATATAAAAACAATATCAATTCACATTCATTTCTCACCTATGAAAGCTATAAATTAGAACAAAGAGTATTCATTTGAGCAAAGCTTCCCTATTTATTCATATTTCCAAACCAGTCATAAGGATTACACATCTATAGGTTTGAATTACTAAAGGAGTATCCTAATGATAATTTTAAATATATGTCACTATTTTAATTTACACATATTGCATGATTCACACACAATCCAATATATATGGGACAACTAAATCAATCTAAGGTCTTATTCAAAATATTAGCTATTTAGGCAATGTTATTTGATAGTGGGGTCATTGGCATCAGTTAGATACCATGTTCCCACTAAATCACTTTTTCCTAAGGTCACATTGAATATGTAAATATAGGATTTTACCATTTCATAAGGAGCAACTATCCATTACCCAGATATGAATGCACTAGAGTGAAGTTGAATCAAAACCCAAAAGCATCTAGGTGGTCACATCATGTTTCACTATATATTTCATACATTAAACTATCATTGGAATAAAAAAATATCATAAACACAACCATATAGGTCTGATGTAACTATCTAGATAGTCAAAGGCACTAGATCTAAAATCTAAAAACTATTCTAGAGTTATCTTCTCACCTAGTTTTAGCCTATTCTAGATCTAGAACTAGATTAGCATTAGAACATGGTAAGTACTTATATTTTTTATCATTTTCATATCTATCCTAGTTTTAATTTCCATATATAGACTATCTCAACATAATAAATTTAGTGTATGCTTTTATTTAAGTTTAACATTTAATTGACTTACTATAAATCTAATTATCACCCTTGTGCCATTTCATTTCTATATTCTTAACCCTAAGCTTAAAGTGAAATACATACCCAAAATTTAATTTAAGGGTTAAACATTTGGTGAACCTAATATTTAAACATCAAAACCTAAGAAAAAATAGGTTTTTTTAATTGATATATTTTGTTTCACATTTTAAACTTTTTCATTTGTGAAGCAATGGAAAATGTTAGAGAAAAAATCTGATTCCAAATGGAAGATCAAGAATAATTGATTAATCATCTCAATAATACCAAGGGATTAATAAATACTTATTTTTATGTTATACGAGATGAAATAATTAAATAAGATAAAACCAAGGTTACCTCACCTTGTAATGGTGAATCCTTAGATGGTACTTTAACTCAACTAACACTTATTAACCCATATACATCTAATGGGGGCACATATTATATGTTTAAACATTTTTTCCCTAAAAATAATATCGATGCATCCATTATGGAATACCCTTTTTTAAAACAAATACATGTTTTAATATCTATTAATACTCAAAACATGTTTTCATCCCCTTTGGTGACTACTCAAATTCTTAATCTAAAGCCCATTAGGCCTATAGTTGAATCATTCCTTTAAGTTATAAAAACCTTTTAAGATAAGATTACAAACATTTAACAAAAATATTTAAAATAACTCATGATATAGATTTTCAAGATGTATTGCATAGCCTTATTTCACTTGAAATATATTTTCACCCTTTTCCAACTAGATTTTTTGCACCTAAGTTTACATTTTATGATGGAAAGGGTGATCCTAAACAATATATTTTAACCTTGTATGCAACATGCCTTGACTTTGATTCCAATGATAAACTTTTTACCACATTATTCCCAGGAAATATCAAGGACTATGATTTGAGGTGGTTCTATGATCTGCCTTTCCAATCCATAAAATCATTCAAACCTCTTGAAGACTAGTTTTTATCCCAATTTTCCATTAATATTTTTTAAAAATGTTTCCTATGCCCAAATTTCCAAAATTAAATAAGTAACCAATAAGCTTATCAATTAATATGTCTTGAGATATAATAAAATGTTAGCCAAAATGATAAATCCTATGGTAGACAAAGAGTTACAAGATATATTCGAGCAAAGTTTTCTTTCTCTTTTACATGAATCCATTGTTTTAAGAAGTTTTAATATTTATATGAATTATGTCACGTTTTACTCTACCATGAAATGAATTTTTTATCATCGAATAAGTTCAAGTGAGTAGAAAACACACCAACCACATCTACATCTAGTATAATTTTTTCAATTAAACCAAGTTATAAGGTAAAACATCATAAGCCTAAAAAATAAACAACCACCATGGTTAATTTAGTTTCATAATAATCTAATCATATTACCTTATCTAATGATCTAAGGAGACAATTTACAAGTTTACTTAAGTCCCCAATTATATTACTGACACTATTACTAGAGTTATAGTTTATATCTCTACTACATCTTATTGACGTTGATATGAGTCAACCTCTACCTAAAGGATATGATGTGAATGATTATTATTATTATTATTATCATCAAGGAATATGACATTATACTAATAGATTATTTACCTTGAAACACAAGATTCAAGCTCTTATCATTGACCAAAATCTTTCATTTGAGAATCTTTCAAAGGATTCAGGTTCATTACCTAATGATCACCATAAACAAAAAATATTTAACAATCCTATTAAAGACCATTATAAAAAGGAACCAAAATTCTAAATGGAATATAATTTATATATTCTTTTATTAGATTATAAATACCCACTATATGGGATTGTTTGTAATTAAACATAACATATACCTCCTATGGTTTAAAAACCTTATATTTATTTTGATGAAAATGATATTAAGGATGATGAATATGATATTAATTCCATATTCATTCAATCATACCTTGATAAAAAAACCATATATAGTGTTATGATTGATAGTGGTGTAATAAAAAATGTTTGCACCATGACATTACTTACACACTTGAGTTATACTCATCATGTTTTACACACCTCTATTAGATTAGTTAGATCATTTGATGGGACCTCCTAGAAGGTTTTTGGTGAGATTGACTTGAGTTTATTTGTTGGTCTTACACATGTGGCTCGTAGTTTATCAATTATCCCTTCTATAAGCATATTTGATATGTTATTTAGAAGACCTTAGATACACACTCTTCGAGTAGTACCTTCTACTTTGCAATGGTGTGTTAAGTACATTAATGTTAATCAGATAATTATAGTTTTCATAATTCCATATGAATATCCTCTTGAACAAAAGAAACTTATACCCAGACCTAGATATCAAGCCTACTATGGATATTCCAACATAAAAGGATAAGCAATAAGAAATCCCCTTTATTAGGTAGCAAATATTTGAGAGACCTTTACATCAAAGGCATATGGTGGATTATAGAAAATAATAATTCTCTACTAAAACAATGTTTATATATCTAGAGCACCTACACATGTTATTATTATTGCTATTCCAAATAAACAAAAAACATTTAGTAATGGGTTCCAAAAACCCCTAATTTGGTTACTTCTACTATTGATTTATGACCATAGAGTCTTATTTTACATACACAGAGAACCATCAATACCAAAGTAATATATATTACACTTATATAAGATTTTTAGATGCATACAGAGGGAATTACACTAGATTTATAGTGGAAAGATATCTATGACCATCATTTGGATGGAATCATAGGATGATCTTTCCTATCTCCAAAAATTCTAAAATTACAAATAAAAAAATAAAAAACATTAAAAAAAAAACACTTTCATCACTTACATGTTTTATTGGCTCCTTGGCATCCACATGTTACTTCCATATTGATGAACCACATACTCAGTTACACCTACATACACACATGTATCACACTTCTATATTGGTGTAATGTAGACACATATAGATACATTATACACTCTTATTTCATATGTTGGGATTTCCCTCTACTTGTGTCATATGGACATTAAGGGTATTTGATAATTCAATATTGATGCACATAAGTTATATGATTTAATGATCAATATACACTATCATGTTAGAATTTACATATGTAATTATAAATGGCTATTATCCATGATTATATCATACATAGGTTACTTATAATTGTATATACTTGTTATATTTTTCTAACACATTGGATCGATGGGCCATTATGACATGTTTATACTAGTTGTTTATGCTTTAATTTATTCACTTCTTTGATTGTCTTTTCTTGATTATTTGAGCATTTGAATATGATCATTTGCTTGAGACCTCCATGCCTATGTATGCTTTCTTTGACATTTTAATCATTCCATTACTTTTGGTATAAACATTTGAATATGCCATTTCTTATTTAATGGACATTCAAATAACACATTTCCCTTTGATTGTGAAACATTTGAACATGCCCCTTATTTGTGCTATGTTTGGACCATTACTTGTTGAATTGATTTTTAGTGTTATTTTGTGTGTGATTTTTTTTATTATCGAGCTTATAATGTTACTATCTAGACATTGACATGATACTTATCATGCATATTAGGCCTACATGAGACCATGTTGGTTATATGCACTTCAATGATATATTTACCAATACATGTTCCTTATATATGCTACATGAATACATTCATAGATTTTATAGTTGTATTACCATTTTTAGGTGAGCTAACTCCCAATTCATATCTTTCCCTCACCTCAAATGGAGGGAATATTATTGAGGGAATGATTGGGAAGTGTGTTCTCCACACTTGGCACATTTATCATATTCAATGGGGGATACTTTGGAAGCATATTGTCCACACTTGATCAGTATTTGGTACATATATTAGTTTATAGGTTTAGTGGAGGCATGTCATATGGGCATGGATTCTACACATTCATAGTTTTTATATTCAATAAGGACATGATTTGGAAGCATGTTATTCACACTCATTCAATGTATGGTACTTATATCAGCTCACAAATTTAGATGGGACATGTTTGGGAAGCATGCTTTCCACACCTATTCATGATTCAACATCTCCAATTTATATTGTGGGCATGTTTTGGAAACATGTCATCTACATTGGTACTTATCTCTATTTCATATTTCTCCATATATAGTGGGGGAATGAATTGGAAGCATGTCCTCCACACTTACATAGTTATCTAAATTCACCAAAGCACATAGTTATATGATTAAAATTCACATTTATGGTATAATTCTATAGATTTTTACTATTTTTATATAAAATATCAACATGAGACATATCTAAGGTGCATATTATATGTAATGTGTGCATAATATTTCAAAATCCAAATTAGTTATAGATTCCAAAACCATTACATGTATTGATACCCCTAAAAACTTTTATTAATCTTGTTGATTTTCTTGGTTGGACTTGATCATCCATCCTCATGAGGTTATAAGTATCATTGGGTTGCATAGTTGAGATAATCTCAATAGATATGTGGCAACTTAGTTTTACTCCAATGTTGGGGGCATGTGACTTTCAATCTCTATATTTTTATCACTATCTCCTTGGATATATGCACTTTAAATATTTATCTATTTTTAACCTAATCTCAATTTTAGAGTCTTTGAATGATACATATTTTTAAAAAAAACTTGTCAATAGGAAAGGTGGTTACATCGACACATAACTGTACTCTTAAACCTTAATCAATTTAAATCTATTTCAATTAATTTTAACATAGATTACATGCATTGATTTTATCATATATCATTCTCTTTTTCATAGGTTAATCACTAATAAAAGCACTCAAATTAAACTTAAGAAAATACTAGGTGTGCATACACACTCATGTTCTTATTACATTCCTTTAAACCAGAAATTTCATTACTAGATTAAAGGAGGGCACAAATGTAGAAGATATTTTGTGATTATGTAGAACCTCAATATTTTACACTTGAAAAACTCAAACCTTGGATCTTCCTCTTGGTTTTACACTATCTTTATTTATAAAATCCTTTCATGTTATCTTGTGCCCCTTTGCCTATGTCTTAGTCTAACCAATCTTTATTTTAATGATATAGACATTATATCTTGCCTAGAATTCTTAAAATATACCTATTTTACACCTCTACAAGTTTTGATTTTGTACTCAGTTTGTTACTTATTGGACACTAAGGGTTGGGATAGAAATTAGTGTTGATGTTACTTCCTACCCTGATATAAGTGTTTATTTCCCTAAATTTGTCTCATTTTCAAATGAAATGTATCTTAATGGTCAATATAAGCTCTTGAATTTGAGTTATTACTCTTAATACATTGATATAAATATAATATCAATCCTCATTCATTCCTCACATATGATGCCTAAAAATCAGACCAAAGAGCATTCAAAAGAGCAAAAATTCCATATTTATTTCTATTTCCAAACTAGTCATATGGAATTCACATCTATAGGTCTGAAGTACTAAAGGAGTAGACCAATGCCAAGTTACAAACTAGGTCACTATTGTACTTAATTTACACACATTACATGATTCACACATAATCCAACATGTAGGGGATAACTACATAAATATGATGTCCTATTTAGAGTATTGGCTATGTATGTAAGATCCTTTGATATTGGGGATATTGGGTTCAGCTTAACATTATGTGATGATTAACCCATTTTTACCCAAGGTCATATTAAATGTAGTAATATATGGTTTTTCCATTTCACAAAGAGAAGATGTCCATGACCTAACTCTAAATACATAGTAGTGAAGGATAATTAAAACCCAAAAGCATCCAAGTGGTTTCACCCTATTTTCATAGATATTTTGTACATGATACTATCCTTAGACTCAAATAATAGCATTGACATAACCATCTAGGGATGAAATAAATATCTAATTATCCAAAGGCACTAGATTTAGAATATGAAAATTGTTCCAGAACTATCTTCCCAATTGATTTTATCTTGTTTTAGATCCATACATACATTAGCATCAAGACAAGCTAAGTACTTATATTGTTTATCATTTCTATATTTATCCTAGTTTGAATTCCCATATCTAGACTATCTCATCATAATTAATTCAATGTATGCTTATATCTAAGTTTAGCATTTAATTGGTCTGCTATAGATCTAATTATCACCCCTGTGCCATTTCATTTATATATTATTAATCCTAAGATTAAAGTGAAATACATATCTCCACATTTCATTTTAGGGTTAAATAACCTTTAACTATTGAAAGAATAACTTGTGGGGCTAATCAATTAAACCTTTAAATCTTGAAACAAAGTGATCTCTTATAAATGGCATAAAATACCTTATGCCTTACTTGAGAGGTATGCATTATGAATCAGTGCATGAACATGGAGTAAATTGGAATATCATGTTATTATCAATACTTAGAATGGTTATAATCTATGAAGATTATTATGCTATAGGGGTTAAATTTATTAAGGGTAAGATAGATTGATTTTATTTAGTTTTAAGATTCTGGGGTATAAAATTAACTAATCCTTGTGGTAGGAGGTCTAACCCTACCTTTGACTAAGAGGTGAAGTATGAAAACTTTCACATTCTTATTTTCATATTGATTGTTGAAACAATATTCTCATGAACCAAGATTGGTATCATTATGCTAGTATCTTAAATTGTTGTTTGAAAAAAAATTGAATGTGGGATGCTACATTGGTATTAGATCCTAATTTTGATCCCTAGGGATCTCCTAGAAGATAAGGTAATGATTTATTATTGAGTAAACTAAATAAAAAATGATTTACTTAAGTTGAATTAGAGCATGATCTAATAAGGACATTTAGTATTTCTTGAGTTGAATAGAACAATATTAAATTCCTTAACATTAAACTTTTGAAAACCATTAAATTTTTAGCTAAAATAGAAACACATTTAATAAAATTCTTGATATTCACCCAGATCTTTGGTTGAGTTCACATTTATTTAAGCTACACTAAATTGAAAATAAGTATAACTAGTCAATTTTTAACTTTTATGGGCAAACTAATATGGGGCAAAGTGATAAAATATTTGTTGTTAGAAATAAAATAAGAATGCCTAGTATTAATTGATAACTTTTATGGGTGAGAAATCATATGATTCTCAAGGTACGATATCCTTGCGAGGTCCAAGGGTGTGACTCTAGCCTAAAAGGTCAACGAGGTTGAACAAGGATAACTTGCTTGGATAGGTTAATGAAATTTGTGGGGTATTTGTTTATGAATAAAATAGTAAGATTTTTAATCCATGAAATATTAAACAGTCATTGTGACATGTTTATAGTTGAGTAGATATTAGAATTAGACTCTAATGAAACCAACTCTTTAATAGGAAAAGGGTGGTGATATGTTGAGATAATAAAAGTTGATAATGTTTATATCACTTTGGTTGATGGTTTTAGTCAATCATCCAATTATCTAGAAGAAAATATAGAGATAAATGATTCGATTTTGGAGATGATTTTAAAAACATCAAGGCTAGTATAGCTATAAGATTTGGCATATTTAAAATATGCTTTTAAGGCTTTTCTTTTATTTTTTTCAAATTGATATGAAAAATAATAAAGGACTGATTCTTACTTCCTTGATAAAAATTATAAGTATATTACTTTTGATTTTGGTTGATTATCTATTATATTTACTAAAATAATTTAATAAGATCATGATGTGGCTTAGAAGTAAATGAAATTATTCCATAATGTTTATAATTGGTTATATGTTCATAGAGTGGTTATATTTTCCATATTATATAGCTAATAAAAAACCCAATGTTGGGTGATTTCAAGTAAGATTTATCTCACCCTTAGATGGTATATAGATAAGTTGTATAGATTGCTTTCATGGTTGGAATGAACTAAAATACATATGATAAATTATCATATGAGTTATGAGCATTAGATGTTTATAGATTATTGGGTTTTTCTTGTTTAAGTAATGGATTGGTATGATATTCTATTTAGTATGAATTAAATATTATGATCTAATTTATAATTTAATTTTTTTATAGAAGCTCAATTGCATAGATTGTTGAGTTAGTATAACACACTTATGACAGATGGTCTTATGGTAATTGGAATAGTTTTATAGATATAATATGTTCATTATTGGGTGAAGTTGTTTCCAAATATAACTCGACCTTATATGGTGTAAAGGTAATCTCTTACAAAATTATAGTTTACTAATGTGTGTACATGGTTATATGTGTTGGTTTGTATATATGTGTCACCCTATTTTACTATTGGTAATTATGTTGAATTCTAGAGATAATATTAATTGAGTGCCTATGAAGCACTACTTAGTCATATTCATTTTAATTTAATGAAAAACTATGAGGGTTATACTTTTTGAAACATAATGAAGTATTAGCTAGTAAGCATAAACATAATGCAAAGTAGGTAATATGTTATAATGCCTGAAATCAATATTCTATAATGATACTATGCTTATAAGGAACATCATGAAGCCTTGATTAGGTGGTAAAAAATCCTAAGAACTATAAATTCACTTAGATTTTGTATAAAATATGGTGGGATAGGTTTCCCTAGACCATTATGAGCTCATAAAGTAATGGAGAGCCTACTAAAAACCTTAAAGGGGTCTCATGTGATAGCCTAAAATGACTTCTCTAATGTTCAATTTGGTTAGTGCAAGACATTGTAGTAACCCATGAATAGCTAAATTTTACAACAAAAGTAAACATAACATCTTGTACTACTATATTTACCAAAATTATGTGATGGGTGTTGTTTAATTTATGCATGAGGCATAATAGAAATTATGGAAAATACCACATCAAATCTAGAAGTTATATTGAAAATTAATTTTTTTTGGTCTATGGAAATTGTTACCAAAAAATAAAGGTATGTACGATAATTTTTGATTGAAATAAGAGGAACTAATGGCATAAAATGTCTCATTATTAAACTAATGATCATGATTTCAATATTTCTATTGAACATTTATAGTTTGGTATGAGCTAGTTCTGGTGCTTCAAGTAGGTATGCCCAAAATAAAGAAGCCAACTACCTAAATTTGTCTCTTTAGGTGATAAGATGAAAAAAATTTAGGGAGGAAGAATTTCACATCCATAATTCCAACCCATAATCATATGAGTAAGAATCAATTTAGTTTAAACAATGTTGCTTGATATGACTACTTTTAATGATTACTTAACTAAGTTATTATTTAGATTATGTGCCCATAATTGACTTATAATTAATTGTTCATGCTAATCTTATTTATTAAGAAAATTATTGGTAATGACTTGATACGTCACATTATTTGTATTATATCTTTCATAACTTGTCAGTATTATTTTTACACTTTTTAAGTGTTAGTAGCCTATATTACTTCATAAAGTCTTGGGATAAGACTTGGTCTCGAATGTAAAAGGTTTATTATTTTCATATTTTTAATAATATTTACTTAGTATTGATATGGTTTCCACTTCTAGATCATGGTGAAAGTCAATAGGTTCATTATTTAGTTGTTGACTATGTTTAAAATTCTTTGTGCTTGGATGCAAGGTGTAACATTGTGGTTTCCTTGTTTTTATTAATACAACTAGTTTTCATGAGATAAATTATTTCTATAAAGATACAATATTTTGGCTATTTCAAATTTTTGAATGAATATGATCTAAGGAAGGTCACCACTATAGTCATTTTATTCCCACTTATGTTTGTGGTTGAGACATTGTGATTATTGAGTTCACCTATTAAAAATCAATTTAGGGACTATATTACTTATGGAGAAATGTTTTTAGACATGATTTATTATTTAAAAATGGATTAAAACCTTTTCTGTTTGATAAAAATGACTTAGATTGGGTTTTATATGTATTTGACTTCATTGTATGACTTTTCTTGTATTACTATCAAGTTGCATCTTAGACTTTGGCTTAATACTTGGAATCCCACTAGACCTTAGTCTTGTCATGATAATTATTTGGAATTAATTATGCATGGTTAACTTGGGTGAAACCTAACTTGATGTATAATGCTTCTATAATGCATTAAATGCACTCTTTGGTAGTCAACATTTTGTTTGGGATGCCATGTGAAATTTAAGGGTTATGATAATTTTGTTGATGAGATTTAGGGAATAAACTATAGTTTGGATGGAACCCTATTGTTTAAATTAAATAACTACTTTTTTTGAGGTGCTTTCACTGTATATTGGAACTCTATATATTGAATGGATTTGCTTGGGATATAAATAGGTTGTTAAGACATTAAATCTGATCTGGAAAGAATTTTTTTAGTAGATTGAAGTTGATTTATAGATAGATAAAGTGTGGTAAGTATAATTATAAACAACAATTAAATTTTACTTAGCAAGGAAATTTTTAACAAATTGAAACTAGCCAAGATTTTAATAAGCAAGTATACTTCCTTCTTATAAAAGAATCCTACATTTTTATTAATTGGAATCATGGCAAGTTTATTGTGGCTCTATTCAAGGCATAATCCCATATATGCATACTTATTATGCATACACAATCCCATACCATGTTTGATAAAAATGTGTTTTTGTGAGGACCTTTCATAATGGGTTTATTAGGCTTATTTTTATTCCTTGGCATATTGTCCAGTAAGACAAATTATGATGGCATTGTGATTTAAATGATTTATTTGTATAAAATCCAATCCCTAGTGGATTGGGTGATCTCATTTATATTAATATTTGTGATTTTGGTTACAATTAGGGTTTACCATTTTTTTTAATGAAGGAAATGGAAAACTATTGTAGTAATGCATTACTCGTTTGAGGGTATGACCTAGTTAGAGCCTTTTAGTATAAATTTATAGTTGTAGAGTTTTCTATATCTAACTAGTTAGGTTATGATGGAATTAGAGAATTATTCTTACTCTGTTTCTTTTCGGATACATGTTTCTTTAGACAACTAATTTTTGGGTTTATAGTTTTTAAACATAATAAAATGACCTTGGGTGGTGATCAAATTGTGATATTTTTATGGTAAGGTATTATTATTGTCTCTTATCTAGTATGTAATACAACTTGAGATTTCCAACAAGAAGTTGTTTATGGTTAACAATTATTTTTATAATTTTATATACATTAAATTTGGTTATACTAGATTTTTCTTGAGTGGCTTGCGATTTTCAATAACACTAATAACCCCTTTATATTATACTTTTGAGTGGATTCAAAGTAGATAGATTGATAATAAACTATACATGGATGATATGTTATGTCATGACTATGGATGTTAGGGTAGTTTGGAATATAGGTGAAACTTTTATTTTTTCATGATACACTTATATGTGTTGTATGTTTTTTAGATTAAGGTAAAAGTAGGTTTTGCTATAACAGAAATAGAAAGATAAAGCAATAAAATCCATCAGGAAGAGCAATCCTAAATCCTACTAAAGATCAGCATCAAAATCAGGTTTTACAGGGACCTAAAACCACAAACCTAAACCATAAAAAGAGCCCAGGTTTTACAGAGACCTGGAAACTCAAAATAAGTTTTAAAACTAAGAACCAAGTTTCAGCACCAGTTATTACATCCAACAAAAGGGACCAGAACAAAAACAATATCAACAAAGAAGACCCTATGTGTTGTATGTTAGTTGTTCATAGATAAGTTAAAATATTGAGGATTATTCTTGTTGAATAGATCTGATATTGATTAGTGTTATTTTTTTAATCTATTACTACTATTTTGAAATTAATAATAACATGCATGGATGAGTGCTTCATCATTCAATAAAGTATACCTTATTTTAATGATAATATTTTGGCTATTATTGAAATGTTGTTTTCTCATTAGATGGTTGTATCTTATCTTTTAAGGTAAGGTGATTGGTAATATTAACAACTATTATTATTAAAATATTGATTTCCTTCAGGATAAATTTAGTATGGTTTTATCATTTTACCTTTTGAGGAATTATGTGAGTGTTATGTTGATTATGGATCATTGAAAGAAATGATATGAAATCATTGTGCTCATAATGGAAGATATGTATTTGTTGAATAGTGATCTTATTTACATTGGTATAAGGCTAAAGCAAACTTGGTAAAGTGGCATTAAATATTTATTAAGTCGATAAGTTGATAATAAAGTCATAATTTTTCATGGGAAACTCCTTAAAATCGATATTTATGTGCAGTCATTATGTGATGAGTAAATCAATTTGTTGATTAGAATTAATATGAATAAAGTTACTCGGACATCTCTTCTTTCATGATAGTTGTTTATTAAAGCTTTATTATGCTATTATTTAATCTAGTGTGTTACATTGTTTATCTAGAAGGAAGAAATATGATTTGTCAGTGTTGTGTTACATTTTTGGTTTAACACATTAGAATATAAGTGAAGTTCCTTAAACTTGGTAAATACCTAATATTTTAGTTGCTATTGAAGTGAAATTTCTATGTTGATAATTACATAGGTGATTATGATTTATTGTAAATAAGATTAATATAAATGATTGGAAATTCTTAATAAAAATTTGAGATATCCTTGTAGAGCTAACTTATGTTATCAAATATGAATTATTGTCTATTGAGCCTTGCTGCTAGTAAGGGTACACTGTATAATTGGGGTCATTATCTCTTATTGGGTGATTATTTTACATGGATAAATATTTGTATTAGAACTTGAAATTTAGAGTTAATATAATATATTATTATTATTATTATTATTTTGTTGTTATAAATGTATCTTTTATGTTTTCATTTTATCCTCTTTGGTTTATAGTCTAAAATTTATTTATTATTGTAATCAAACCAACAAGCTTTTTGGCTAATTCAGTTCTTAAATTTAGTTATTAGTCATTTAAAAAAGGATTATAATTTTCAATGTTTAACTCCTAATACTCTAAAACCCACAATATTTTACTGACTACCTTTCAATCTTAAATTGCCTCTATGTTTTATAATGATTTAAGGATAGATGTTTGTAACTACTATGACTTGATCTTGCATATAGATGTAGTTTTACCATATCTATGGATATGTTATCAAGGGAAGTATATAATTTTTATTTGTGAATTGATTATATCACCAAGGTATTTTGAGATGCCTTATGATCTAAGCTTAAAATATGGTGTTTAGTATAATGGATTTTATTATTTCTTGATTTGAAGATGTAACTTGTTCTATGTTGGTTTTTAAGTAGTAATTAATCATCTAAAGTTTGAACAAAAACCTATTGGGTTTTAACTATTAAGTATAGCCACTCACTTAGAGCTTGGAATATTTTGTGTAATTAGATAGATTGTGTCATGTTTTATTGTCATTGAAGTTGTGATTTAGTGTAACATTTCTTTAAACTGACTCTAGATAGTGATTTTTGTAAGAAAGATTCCTACATGCATAATCACTAACATAAAATATGCTTTATGACTAAAGATCTTTCAATGCCTACATACAAAGTATGCACCTTTAAATGTTATATGTGGAACCAAATTATATCTTATTTTTTTAACATTTTCATTCCTCTAAATCTATGAGGAATTTGTTTAAATGATTGAGCTATGGATATTATAAAAGAACTTATCATTGTGTGAATAGAAAACTTGTTAATTTATGTTGAGATTTTTATCCTTTCCCTATACATGATTTTTATTCTTAGATTATTAATTTAATTTATTAAATTCTAAGCATTATTATCTCACTCATAATAATATAACTCTTTTAATTACTTTATGTTATGAGTTATCTTCAAAGATCACAATAATTTTACAAGTATCCTTTTATGGTAAGGGAAAAGCTATAAAATTAACTATGATAATGTGATATTTTTATGATTTATTAATATGGTTATGATTATATTTAGCCATAATCCCTCTCTTATTGTAATTCCATATAACTACTTCATAAAATGTCATGATAAATGGACATTAGAGAATGGAAGGTGGTTTTGAGATAACTCAGTGTGTAGGGATTAACACACAATTATAGGTTGTCCATGAATATACCCTTGAGGCATGACACATATTATAATGTTACTCCACATTCAATACCAATGATTTTTTGGGGTGGTTTTTTGAAGAAATAATATTATTAATTCTTAACATTGAAATAAAAATGTTGGGTTTAGGAGTTTACTTAATTCCGGAGTAGAGTATAAAAGTGGTTAAACACATTACTAGATATTAAGCTTATGGAATAAATTATGAGATGAATGTGGTGTTTATACCTAATACAATGGTTAATTACTAAGGTGGAAGTACTTAATTAAGCTAGGAAAGTGGTAACTTGTCACTATGTTCTCCACTATATCCTTTCTAGTATTGTACCTAATTAATCTTTATTATATGAATAACCCATAATATAAAGGGATTTTCCAATATTTGGTTATGTTGTTGAAGGAAAATTGAGTGGATAAGTTTATTATGAGATAATAATATGCATAAAATATATTTAAACTCTTAAGAGTTTGAGAATAAGGTAGGCTATTCTTAATAGATAACTATTGACCTCTAACTGTTGAAACAATCACTAGTTGGGACGAATGAATTAAATATTTTAAACTTGGAATAAAGTGATATCTCCTAAATGACGTCAAATAACTTATTCCTTACTTAGGAATCATGCATGAGGAGTCGATGCATGAACATGATGTAAATTTAAATCTTTTTCTATTATTGCTACTTATAATGGTTATAATTTGTGAATATTATTGTGTTGAAGGGGTTAAATTTATTAAGGGTAAGATAGATTGATTTTATTTAATTTAAATATGTTAAGGTATAAAATTAAATAATCCATATATTAAGAGGTATAAAACTTAATTTGACTTGGAAGGTGAAGTATGAAAACTTTCACATTACTATTTTCATATTGATTATTGAAACATGATTGTAATGAACCAAGTTTGGTGTTATTGTGTATCTTAAATTATTGGTTTAAAAAATAAAAAAAATTGAGTGTGTGATGTTATAATTTGGTAGTGTTTCTTCCATATCTATTCATAAATAAAAAATAAATAAACTTGATGTTAACTCTTATTCTTCCTTTCTTGTAGGTTATAGAGGAAAAAATTAAGGATTAAAGGTTTATGATTTATCTAAATTAAAAATTGTTATGAATAAGAATGTCCAAATTCTTGATAAATATTTTTTGTGGGCCTTCTATAAGACCCACTCAAATTACTTATTTTCATGAACTTGAATCTTATGTTACTCCTTATGAATTAAAATATTCCCTAGAGGAATTTAATATGATTTTAGATAATGTAGAGTTTGATGGAGAGACTTATCCATTTCATGTGCAATATAAAAGACCCAAATGTGTTGAATCACTAATTCAAACTTCTAATCTTGATAATATTAATAAAATAACTATGAATCAACATGCCTATCATAATTTTAGTACTTTTTATGAACATGAACCTTAATATTTTGAGTAATTTATTCAAGATGTTTGATGGAAAGTTGATATACAAGCTAAATATAAATGCTTAATTAAAAACCAAACTTGGGATCTTATCTTGTCTCCACATAAAAGTAATATTTTTACTTTTAGGTGGTTTTACAAAATTAAATATAATTTAATTGCTATAATTTATAAATTAAAAGGTTGATTAGTTGACATGGTTTTACTCATAAACCTAGGATTGACTATGCTGAAACATTTGTTCTTGTAGAAAAAATGAGTACTATTGGATTATTTATTTCCCTTGTAGATCAAAATTATTGGATAATACACAAAATATATTTTAAAAATACATTCCCAAATTATTATCTAGAAGAATAAATATACATGATTCAACAAAAATGTTTGACTAAACCTAAAAAAGAACATTGTGTTTGTAAGTTACAAAAATATCTTTATGACTTAAAATGAACTCCTCAAGATTGGTATTCTAAAGTCACTAGCTATTTTAAATAATTAGGTTTCTCTAATTATTATTATAATAATGATATCTTTGTAAAATTTTAAAATAGTCATTTTATCTTAATTTTATTATATGTTGATGATCTTATTACTCATGACCAAATTAGTTTAATTATTAAATGTAAAGATAAACTAAATCAACCTTTTGAAATTAATGATCTAGACATTCTTCATCATTGTCTAATAATGGTTGTATTTTAGGATAAATAATCAATTTTTGTATCTCAATATTAGTATACACATAACCTTATTTTTAAGTTTAATATTTTTTGATTCAATATTACATCTACCCTTATTGATTTTGGTGTTAAGATTGATCCAAAACCTACTTGTGACAAATCTAACCCCACTCTATATAGACAAAAAGTTGGTAGTTTTATTTATCTAACTATTATTATGATAATCATTTCATTTTATGTATGTGTTACTTCCAAATTAACGTAGGATCCATACTTTAACCATTCAAAATTAGAAAAATGGATACTTTGGTATATCAAAGAAAATAATAAATTTTGGTTTATATTATTATTTCATTAATAATGATAATTTATATGGTTAGTATGATATTGATCATGATAGTGCTATTATAGATTATAAATATACTTATAGATTTGTTTAATTTTGGTTTAGGTGTTATCGCTTCGACTAGTGAAAAATAACCTATTATTTGTATCTCTTCTACATGAGTAGAATATAGTTCTATGAAAGTTGTTAAAGAAGCCATATTGAGATAAAGGTTGTTAGATATATCCATTTAGACTTTTCTCATAGTACCATCCTTATTTTTGATAATCAAAGTTGTATAACTCTAGTTAAAAGTCTAGTGCATCACTAAAAAACTAAAAATATTAAACTTCATGTGAATTTTATCAAAGAGAAAGTCCTCAATGGTGATATTGATATCTAAATTGTTTTCTATGAATGAACAAGTGGAAGATGTATTCAAAAAACCACTTGGTGTTACCAATTTTTTTAAGTTTTATATAATTTTATGCCTATTGGAGATGCCATTGAGGTGGAGTGTTCATAATGTCACATCATAATGGTCATGTTCTTGTTTATTATTGTTTATAATTCTCATTATAAAGCATTGTAATAAGTCACTTATGTTATTTTGTTAAACTTAACCATATGTGAGTTTGTAATGTAACCAATAATTAAAATCATTTATTTTAATGGTTTCCCTTATGTTATAAAAGGCTCTAAAATGCTTGGTTAATTATTCATGAGAAATTATATGATGTAGTCTCACAAGCGTGCTAGACTAAACTTTCTCTAAGTACTTTATGGATTATAATTCCTTTTGTTTAAAAAATGTGGTATTGGCATGATGAATATTTAAAAATCCTTCAAATGTTACATTAACCCCTAAAATCATCTTATAGTGTTTACAAAGTATAATTATTTTTATGTAAAGTTGGATATGGCATGTATCCCCACTTAACATTAAGGGGGAGTGTTAGATCAATTAATGGTTAGGTGGCATACAAATGACCTTAACGCATTAACTTATACATTGGTAAAATATTAATATATTTTATATTCAAAATACACAAGTTAATACTCATGCTAGTAAATAATAAAATATAAAATCATACAAATTACTATTTTGTATTAGGTGGAGGTTGTACCCATTGGTTAAAATGGTCCACCTTACTTATAAATTTATTTTACATTGTAAATTTTTAACATACCATCCCTGAGCATTCCAATACATGAAATTTAATTCAAATCTTATTCAAACCAATTTGAAGGTTATGTGAAGTTCTATGAGAAAAATTTAGAGAAAAAATAGGTATTGGGTTATTGGTTTCTCAATTAAATGAATAATTACTATTGGTTTTTTACATATATTTATGATTTTCCCACCTATATCCATGTTCTTTATGTTATCATATGCATTTTTATATCAATATCACTCCTAGATCCATATATCAACATATGCGTTCATATACTTATTTTATCAAAAGTAGAAACTTGGAGTTATGGTTAAAAAATGACATAATAAATGGAACAATGTGATCTTTGTTAATCTAATATTTTTACCAAAGACTCTTTATTGAAATATAATATAATATGTAAATTTTTTTTATGCACAATTTTATTTACACTTTATATACTCATATATTATACATTGAGGTAATTAAAATTTGATTTCCTACTCACTTGGATATATTAAGTGCTAAAACTACTCTTTTGGTGATTGATATTGATGACCATAGAGTTCTATTATATCACAGTAGATATACCAACCATTGTTCTCCTTTTATATTTCACTTCTGGCTTCTTTATGGATTAAAATGTGTCCTCTATTTCTTATCCATAATAATTATTTCTTTTGTGGGATTAGACTAACCATATTCCATCTACTTCTACCAAATTCTTATCTTATTTTCACCCATTTTCGGGGCATAGTTCATCCACCTCCACAAAATGGTTGTCCTCTTATTTTTATATCTTCAGGTGGGTTGAGACCCACCTTTGGCTCACCTCCTCCACTAAGATTTCTTTCTTGTATATTATGTTCTCTTGTGAAATTATACCCACTACAATGTGAACACCTTCTTAGAAAGGCTTATTGGCTTTCTTCATTCACTATATAAGTTATTCTTGAATTATTCCTTTTATCACTATTATCTATTTCCATCTTCTCTTATATCATGTTTTGCATCTCTTCCTCTATTGTTATTCTTAGACACCATGTTTCTTGTAGCTTATTTATTTATAACAATCTTAAAATACTCTTTTTCTTCCTATGCTTCTTCACGAATTATGATATTAAGTGTCTCATTCTCTTCACATTAAAATGTATCTTTAAATTCCTCCTTTCTTTTCATCTCTACACTTGCACATTGAATACAATAATAAATTAATTAAAAAACATGGGATTTTATAGTCCCCATAGGTTTTTTCTCCATCTTCACACTATTATCATGGTTTACACCAATATTAGGATCCTCAAATACTATTTTAATATATATTTTTTATTATGATAAACCCCTTTTCTCTTCTTCACTTCTCATCTTCTTTGCATCAGATCTAAGTTTATTTCATTCTCATTATTGATCCTCTTATTTATTTGACATACCAAGTATTCTATATGAAAATGAACTTTTGATCCCTTTTCCTTTGTGAAGATAAATCAATCCTTGATTCATAAGAGTATTTCATTTAAAATTTATGTGGTTTTCTCCAATATATGCCAAGTCACTAACATCCTTCAATATTAATGGTAGAACCATGTCTACCATGTATATATCCTTCTTTGCTTCTATGTCACATGAGTGAAGTCATTCACCTTTACAATCTCTTCTCATTTCTATTTTGAGAGTCTTATCTCAAAATTGTAATTATTGTAAATGAAATCCCTTTTGTTCCACTTCTCACTATCTTTCATATGCATGAGCATTATAGAGTGAATCAAACTTTGTCCTTTTTTATTCTATCTCATTAATTTTTGGACCTACATGTAGATCAAACACTTTAAAGGCATAAATAATTCACACAAACATTCCTATTTATTATTCTTGCATCAAAGACACATTATCCAAATATTCTCTATTTATCACATTGACAACACAACATTGACTCTCACTAGGGACTTCCAAAGGCCCATTATCAATAATATCCATGGTTGTTTTATCCTCATTCTTTACTTGATTTTATTCTTTATATATATGGCATTAAGATAAACTCATTTCATGCATATTAATTTCCATTTCAACCACCTATATTGTTTCCTTCATGGAAACATGAACTTATTTGTTTCCTCAACCTTCTTTCCTTGTAAAAGACAACATAAAAATGCATTTCCCATATTGTCTAGGGATAATTTATCATATTCCAACTTAAGGGATACTATAATATATTTTACATCATCCATCAATGGGTCTCCTTATTTTGGTGAATAATGTATTACCTCCACATCCTCCTCCATAAATATTTCTTTCTCTATGGTATACTCAAATGTTTTTTTTTCTCTATTATTCTTGAAAACAGACTTGGATTCTCACTTGGAGATCTCTTTATCACATTATATTTCATGAAAAATATTCTATTTTTCACTCAAATATTTCTCATTGATATTTATTAGAATAAATTTGTGTTGATCATGTGGAAAATTGTTTCTCTTATTATCTCTCAACACAATTTGATTCTCATTTATCTCAAGACTTGGAGATTATTCCATCAATATTATTGGAATATTGGGTGAAAAATATGACCCATAAACTTGTAAACCATATGTTCCCAACTTCTCACTTTATTCTTAAATTTATCATGTATCTTCTCTTATAAATCTATCTAATACACAATTGTGTTTCCACATAGCATTTTTCTTCAATTATTTACCCTCATGGTGTATTCTAGATTCTCCTTTTCAAATAAATTATCTAATTAAATTATTAATTTATTGAGATTCTCTAGGATATCTTTTTCCAAGAAAATCATCTTGGACAGTTGACTTACTTCTTTCTTCCATTTTGACATTGGATGGTTTCTTGTGTTTTTTGGGTAATTCTACTTCACATGTTTGGTCTCTTTCCAAAGCATCCAACTTTTCATATTAGGGAAATAAGTCATTCATAAATTCATCTTCTCCATATTTACTCATGAAATAAAAATCTTTTACCACTTTTATCATCACCCATCATATCATTTTTTTCTTGGATGTGTTGATGCATGTAAATGTATTATAGGGTTTGTATAGTGTTGAAAATAGTACTCATTTCAAGATTCAAAGAATTTTATACATGAGTTGATGGTTTTTATCTTCCTAATATCTATGGTAGAGTAGTAGACAAACTATTTGACTATTTTAAAAATTGATTATGTAAATGGTTGTTGGAAAAAACCATGGTCCTAGAGTTTTGTGAAAAATGAAAGTTGTTCTTGATAAGTATTAATAAATGATGATCAAAACCTAAAGTCTAGAAACCTAATCTAGCATGAATATTTACAATGAAAAAGTAAAATAGAGTTATTTGATCAAAAAATAAGAAAATAAGTAGGCTAGGGTAGAAATAAGGATGATTATGATCTTTAGTCTAGACATCTTGACAAAGCTTAGATTTCACAAAAGGGGTTAATATTCAAACCAGCATATGACATGAAATTATAAAAATTAAAGATCCTATAATATATAAAGAAAATGTCTAAATATATTTAATACATCCAAATTAAAAATTAGATTCACTTTAAAGAATTACTTAAACAAGAAAATTGCATCTACACATATTCAAGAAAAGCAATGATATTGAAATAAATCTAAAAACCTTCAGTCAACCTAGTGTAAAGCTTAAATGAACAACTATGTATTAACATATGCACATCTAAAATTAAAGAAATCAATTCAAATCAAAACATCAAACTAGAAATTTGAGGAATCAACAATGATAATAAATAAACAAACAAATATGACACAATCTTTGTAGAATTCTCTTACTTGCATTACTTGGTCCAAAATTTACAGAAAAGTTTTTCTCTAAAAACTTCCTTCCCTTTTATAATGATCATACCCCCTTTTTAAGGTTGAAATATCAACCTTATGATGTATGTTCGTTAGTCATTATCAAATGATAATTGGACAAGTGTCAAGGATAGGTGTCTTTTTATAACATTCTATAACCAATGTCACTTTTCATATGTAACTAACCTGTAAGTCATTTGTGATACAAATTACACATGATTTTACCAAATAGAATATTATTTTCAAATTATTTACATGGTTTTGATATAAAATAATATCCTAAGTCAACTCAATTGACTTTGACATGCCCATATAACTACAACCTTTTGCTTCTATGCAAAGATCTTCATGGTTTTTTCATATTGTCCATTAATCAATCTAAGATTGATGATTGGTTTTATGAATAGCTCCTCCTCTT
Source organism: Torreya grandis (assembly GCA_037957365.1). Classification (NCBI taxonomy): domain Eukaryota; kingdom Viridiplantae; phylum Streptophyta; class Pinopsida; order Cupressales; family Taxaceae; genus Torreya; species Torreya grandis. The sequence goes on from JARHVA010007409.1 coordinate 610,899, forward strand.
TCCCTAACAAATCTTTTAAGACCTCATCAACTCTTTCCATTTATTATTTATTAATACTAACATTTCTAATCTTCTCATCTACTGATAAAATCATGTCCAAGATATGTTTGTTATCAGTCCCCATAGTGCCATTCCTTTTATTCTTGACCTCTTGAATGAACTGGGTAGCTCAATGCTAAAACTCTTCATCAATTATCAAGCCATTAGGACTAAGGATGGCTGGATTCTTGATCAAATATCCTAGTATCTAAATCAATTTACTTTCCAATGGTATGAAGTCTCTTGAGAGATCTTCTATGCCTTTTGACTACTTATTCATATCCTTATTATTCTCTATCCAAACTATCATAATCATAATCAAATGTGATAGGCTAACTATTTTGAGTTCAAGAATCTGGCCTTCCATCAATATATTGATCACAACCTTTAATTTATTATCTAAAGCTTGCCATTGATTAACTTGGTTCACAACCAGGGTATGTTTTTTTCTTAATATGTCCAATTTAGACCCTATTACTTTTAAAGAAATGAATGTATCATAGATAGTTATCTCAAAATTATTAACAATGTCTACTGGAACTAAGAGAATGGATTACTTTTATAGATTATTATTCTCTTGTCTTAACCCTTTAATGGAAACTTGTAACCTCTCTACCTAAGAATGTGCTAGCTCTATAACATCTTCTTCAAACATAGGGTCTTCCCCTAGTCTTTGGTCTCTCTTTTGGATTAAATCAACTAATGTTTCCACCTTTGATGTAGAATCTCTTAGCCTCCTTCCATGAAAATTGTCTCAATGACCCTTTTTAGGCATATGGTATATGGATCATACCTAACCCTAACTCAATATTGGCCCATATCATTACTTGACACCTATGTCTGTATGTTAGTTAATTGACTTAGAGTAGCCAATCTCTTTGATTATTCATCTTACAATGCTAGGATCCATGGCTTTAACTCCTATTGTATAGGGATGTTTTTAGTCTTTATTATGGCCCATGGATGATAAGTAGTAGGAATCCTTTCCAAACTTGGTATATATATGAACCATTCAAGTATAGCTGGTCTATAGATAGGATTATCTTCACTAAATAAATTGATGTCCTTTAGAGGTGGTGTGATGGACAATTTAGCTTTCTTTATTTTTGAGACAATTACAGTCTCAGCTTTCCTCTTGGGAGGATCAATGACCATTAAGTCTAATGAATTTTATTTTCCCTTACCCTACTTAGATTATTGAACTTTCTCCTCTACATCTGTGTTTGATTCATATGTCATGGATAAAATTCTCAATGATTCCTCCATAGATTCCTAAGGATCTAAATCTATCATGTAAATTTCTTATTGAGGTAACTCTTTCTCTATTACTCTAGAAGTTTTAGGGACTAAGGATCTTGAAGCAAATTCACTTAGTCTCCTTTATTTATAAATATGTTCTATTTCTATATTTGTTGATGGAAGCCTAGAAGAACCAACATCTACCAAATGATATTGCCTTGGACCAAATTTCTATCTATACTCAATTTTGATCTCTTTATAATTTAGACTTATACTTTATATTATGCTCTTTCAATCTTCTAAAACTTCATATTAGGAGGTTGCCTTGGTGTATACAAAGTTAAATGCACTAGGTTCATGTTTATAGGGCACAACCAGAATATATTTAATTATCAAATTCTCCTTTACTCTACCATATAGATCCCATTGTTTATGATCATCTATATTCAAGTTGAAGGAAAGCCTATGTTTTGAAGTAGCTTTAATGTAGTCCCATTGCTTAAAAATGGTTGTGCTAATTGTCATGGGAAAACTATGTATAATTACCTTTCTCTTAGTCTTGTAAATGCAATCTATCTTATTGAATAATTGGTATACAAATTCTTGTTTTACCAACTTGTCAGGCACATGGATTGGCAGTTTGATAAGGGTAATTTGGGTTCCTTCAATTCTTATAAATGTGCAATTAGGATATAGCCATACGCCCCCCACTATCTCAATGGATTTGTTGATTAAAGGACTCATCCTCATCATGGGGATACCATCAATATCTTAGCTCAAAGTAGGGTAAATATAGTCACATATGAATTGTATATGGTTTCTATATTTATAAATATGAAATATGGAATAGTATTGGGACACAATCTAGGTACCATTGAGAGACCACTTCCTTTAGTTAGGTATTTTTGTTGTGACACATAAGACATCTAAAAAATTGGACATCATGTAAGATTCAGTATTTTTCTTTATTTTAATCCCATAGATAAATTTGATTAGTGAAATACTAATAATTTCACCTAAAAGAGGAGCCACCACTTATTCAATAATGAAATATACCATAGGCACCCATATAGGTTATATGTGTTCCATATTTACAAATCCATATAACTTGTTTAATATAGTCATGATCATTTTGACTCTAGGTTTAAATTGACTCACAAGGATTTTCTTTGGAGGATCTACAATTTCCTTGTTACTATCTTATAGCAATTTTTTCAATATATCCATCATGGTATGCCTCTAGCCCAATGTATTAATAGAGGTTGGGTCTATTTTGGCATATAAAATTTATAATAATACTAAAAACCAACATGGGAGATGTATGCAATTTTTTTCAAGCTAGGCTCATGAATGATCATACCCTTGTCAATTTTAGCATCTTTGAAAATAAGATTCAAGATATCAATATAGTTTAATAACTGTAGTTTAACAACAACATAATGGAATATTATGATCTAAATTTCTATGATGCCATCTATAGTCTCTTAATATGGAGTAACTTCTCTTCTTCCTTGCTTAGAATTTCGTAGTTCTAAATAGTCTAAAACAAACTTGAGCAATTATTATCTCTAGTGTTAATTGATGAAGCTACAAACTCTATATCCATGAAAACTTAACCTTCTACATCTGATGATACGTATAATTCAACTAATTTATTAAAATTAGCTCTATCTGTTGCCACTGTTATAACTCTAATGAAAGTGTCCAATTGGGAATAATAATTCAACTCTTTTTGGCTATCTAGTTGAGCTTATTAAATATTTTAAATAACTAGGCTCTCTCTTTTGGATTGAATTAGTGAATGCATGAAAAATTAAGGGATTTTTATATGTTCTAAGGCTTTTCAAAGTTTTACTTAGAGATTTAATGGAAATAATTAATATTAAAACATTTGCTTTAGTGACTTATATCATATTTTAATCTCACATTTATAGGTTCACATGCTCATGTCCAGCAAATATTTTGATAATACTATTCATTTAATTTCAAAACATGACCTTTGTCATCTTAGAAAAATTTCATCATCTAGTACCTCATGCGAATTGATTAAATTCATTGTGGTGATCTTCATAGGAGTCTTCTAGCCTTGATTTTTAATGTGACAATTGATTTTTGATTTGAGCCTCTAAGATTATGCCACTTGGTAGCCTTGCTTGTCTTCTATGTACCTAGATGTCAATTTTCATCTAGTTAACAGTTTTATTCCATGTGGTAACCTTTTGTGAAATCTAGGATCTGTAACTTATTGTCTTCATTCTCACTATTTCTTTCCATTTCTAAGATTGAATATGCACCATTGATATTTTATATGTTTGATTAAATAAATGTCATTGATCTTATATTTATTCATTTGATAAAATGTGGGCCATTGATATGCATCTAATTCACTATGAACATGAAACCTATCATGATTACATTTAATCTCAAGATCGTTTGACATGTTGACTCCATGCTCACTGTTAAATCTCTAATTACATGATTGAATGCACTCTATCAATACTTGATCCTAAATTTTTGATCCCAGCCTTTAATGTAGATTGTTGATCAAGATTTTTATGTAGGACACACATAATTAATCTTTGATCCAAGAACTTTAACTTATTGAATTCATAGATCATCCATGTCTCATTGATCTTTGATTTGATTGATTGAGGCTTTGGCACTTAGTAGTCATTCATCTAATTCGTACCTAAAAATATTAAAATCAAAAGATAAGTGTTTGAGATATATAAAGACTTAGCATAAACCTTAGACTAAAATTTTAATTAATAAATAAATTTGATCAAAACTTAGGCTAAAATTAAACTAGGACTAAGGTGGTATAAAGTGACCCATCAAAAATATAAATCCACTTTAATAATAACTTAGGATAAAATAACCCCACACTATATTTTATACATTTCCTCAGATAATTTTATAATTTATATAGTTTTAGTAACTTCCACTTAACTTTTAACACTAAGAATGGGTGCTCTTTCAAAATTTGAATTATCTGGTACAGAGGAAGGTAGGAATCTGGTTAGGAAGAATCTGGCAGGAGGTACAGACCCTAGAGGAACTGTAGGGGGTGTGGAAAAGACTGTTGGGTTAGAATCTTTGCCTGATGTGGACAATGGAAAGTCTATGTGTGTATCTGATCCTTTTTTGGGGGTCCGTGTCCCCCAATTGGATCATGTGGTGGGGCAGGATATCGAAAAGGAGAAAGAAAATGTTGATTCTAACAAGGAAAAGTCCTCTGAAGGGATGAAGGTAGGGTTCTCAGAATGAAGGACTTGGTCATCTCTATTTGGTAAGAAACCTATTGTAAAATATCTTTTCCTACCGGTGACTACAAAGTCTTATTGGGAAAAAGGTGAGTTTCAAGTTTTTATTCCAGACCCTTTAGTTGATTTTTATGTGTCTTCCATGGATTTCACCCTAGTGGGCAAATTATTAGGAGCAAGACCAGATCTAGAATCTCTCAAAAAAATGGTTAAAAGGAATTGGGTTATTTGTGGAGAGTTAGATATTGCAATGTTGAATGGTTTTTTCTTGTTTATCTTCAACTATAAGGAAGACATGAATACGGTCCTAAGTGGACGACCATGGTCTTTTGGTAAATGTTCTCTCACTATTAAAAAATGGGAGCCTAACGTGGATCTCTTAGATTCTTTTTTCTTAACCACTCCCATTTGGGCTAGACTTCCTGGTCTCCCTTTGGAATTTTGGCATGAGGACATTTTTAAAGGTATTGCTAGTTCTTTTGGGGAACTTGTGGCATTGGATAATGCTACGGCTTCTAGAACCAAACTTCAAAGTGCTAGACTTTATGTTAAAGTGGTAGATCTAAATCATCTCCCAGAAAAGGTGGAACTAATATCCAAGCTTGGTAAAAAAACTCAAGAATTTTTTTTGAAGATTTGCCTAACTCTTGCTATGCTTGTAAGAAACAGGGGCATCTAGTTAAAAATTGTCCCTCCAAAATTAAAAATCATCCTAGTAGTGTTTTGGATGGGAAAAAGACCAAGGTTTAGCAAAAGAAAGTATGGAAAATCAAAGAAGATCATCACCAAGAACAAAAGAATAATGCAGATTCTAAAGATCTGCATGCTGAGGTGGATAGAGAGCCTTATTTTAAAGATTATAATGTTCAACATGATGAGATGGATAAAGAGCTTTCTTTTGAGAAAGTAAACTCTGAGAAAGAAGGATATGGGGTGCAATCAAAAATCATAATACCTAAACAAAGAATAGAGGAGCTGACAGATCTATCAAAACAAATTGTTATCTATCAAAGGATAGAAGATCAAGGGAGAGATGTAGATGACAAAATTGTGCTAAAGGAAGGTGAAATCTTGGTTGAAGATGGAAATAAATCAGAGGAGGGAGATATTCTTTTTTCTCAGTCTAGGGAGATTCAGGTGTTATCTAAGGTTGGTAATGACTTTCCTTTGGAGGAGCTTCTTCCCCTAGAAGCTGTGAAAGATAATGGAGAAAACTCAAAGTACAAACTAAACCAAAGGAAAAGGGCTGAAAAAAAGAATAATACTAAGGGGTAGAAACTAGGAGCAGCAAACTAGATCAACAAATTAAGGAGAAACCTCTTGCTTTTACTCCAAATAAATTTGGAAGAAGAGTGGAACAACACTCTAAGGTGAAACCGGATGTTGGCTCCCCAAACAAACCTGGAAGAAAATCAACAAAGAAAAATAGAGAGATAGAAATTATGCAAAATATTGCTGATGGTAGGCAGGCAACTATTCTAGATTTTACCCCTAAAAATAGAGATGAAAATCATTACTTGGAATATTAGGGGGCTGAATAGTATTCATAAGCTGGATATTGTTAGGAATTTTGTTAGAGAACAAAACCCTGATTTTCTCTTGCTACAAAAAAACTAAGATGAATAAAGAGAAAGTGGAATAGATTAAAGATTTTAAAAATTATTCTATAAATGTCAGTAACTCAGAAGGTGCATCAGGGGAAACTTTGATGTTATGGAAGAAGAATTATTATTCTGGAACCATTATGATTGCTAGTAAATATGTTATGATAGCCAAAATTACTAGTGTTGACCAAAAGGAGGGTTGGTATATTGTGAATATTTATGCTCCTAACATGAAGCACCTAAGGAAAAAGGTTTGGGAGTCTATTTCTAATTTTAAAAGTAAGGATTATTCTGGATGATGGATTATAATGGGAGACTTCAATGTGCCTCTCTATGATCATGAGAAAATGGGAGGTTATGCTACCTAGCTAGAAGGGAGAATGGATTTATTAGAGTTTATAAATAAAGAGGGTTTAATGGTTATGGACCTCCATGGAATTCAGTTTACTTGGAGTAATAATAGAATTGGTAATGAATGTATTCAGGGTAGGCTTGATCATGCTCTTATTTCTCCTGATTGGACTAAAGAATTCATTTGTATGTTGGAAGCATGCTAGAAAATTGGATTGGATCATTTTCCCCTCATTTTCACTACTGCAAAGATTAACCTTAAAAAGAATTTTCCTTTTAGATTTGAGAAGATGTGGATGCAACACCCACAGTTTGAAAGTAAATTGGAAGAATGGTGGAGTATTGATATTGAAGGCATGGCTCTCTTTAGAGTTGCCTCTAAGCTCAAAATTGTTAAAAGGGAAGTTAAAAGATGGAATAAGTATAGCTTTGGGAATATCTTTGAGAAAAAATGCTATTAAGGAGGATATTCAAAAAATATAGGAAAAAATTTAGAAGCAAGGATATACTTCTGATCTCCTCAGTGAAGAAAATGAAAAGCTGGCTCAATATCATGACATCATCACTAAAGAAGAAATCTATTGGAGACAAAGATCAAGGTTGTTATGGTTGAATGAAGGAGATAAAAACACAAAAATTTTCCATCTATCCACTCTTAAGCTTAGGGCCAAAATTCATATATCACACCTAAAAAAGGGAGACTTGAAGATTATAGAGGATAAGGTTATTATTGATGAAATGGTGGCTTTTTTCTCTTCTTTAATGAAGGCTGATCCAAAAATTAATTTGGATAGTCAGGCTGAAATCCTTAGAGTGATTCCTCCTCTGGTTTCAAAGGAACATAATAAAATGTTAAGCTTAATTCCTAAGGATGATGAAATTTTCAAAGCTATTTGTTCTCTAAGAGGAGATAAAGCTCTTGGTCCTGATGGATTCCCTATGTTTTTCTTCCAAAAACTTTAGAAATTTGTTGGTAAACATATATGTGATGCTATGAATGAATTCTATGGAGCTAAATAGATGCTTAAGCAAGTCAACTCCACCTTTATGTGTCTAATTCCTAAGAAAATTGGTGCTGATTCTCCTGATCATTTTAGACCGATCAACCTTTGTAATTCTTTCTATAAAATTATTTCTAAAGTTCTTACTTCCAGACTTATCCAAGTGATTCCTTTGATTATTTCTGATCAACAAAATGGTTTCATCCCAGGTAGACAAATCCTTAACTCTATCATCTCTGCTCATGAGAATATTCATTCCTTGTCTTGTTCCAACAATCAGGGGTTCATTATGAAAGTTGATATTGCAGAGGCGTATGATAGAGTTGATTGGTTACTTCTCTCAAACATTCTATTAGCTTTTGGCTTTGACCAAAAGGTTGTTGGTCTTATTCATCAATTGATTTCCACCACCTCTATTGTTGTTCTGGTTAATGGAAGCTCATCTCACTTCTTTTATCCCTCTCAGGGATTGAGACAAGGTGATCCTTTATCCCCCATCCTTTTTGTTATTATGGCTGATTGTTTGGGGAGATATATTGGGAACTTGGTCAATAGAGGTTTCTTTAAGGGATTACAACCTTCTTCCCATCCTCTAATTTGTTCTCATGGACAATTTGTTGATGATACAATCTTTATGGGTAAGGTTGAAGTTAAGGAAGCTAAAAATTTGAAGGAAGCTATTAACCTATATTATGATGCCTCTAGTCAATTGGTTAACTGGAATAAAAGTGTAGTGTTCTTTATCAACACCCCTATCTAGACACAAAATAAAATTTCTAAAATCCTTGAATGTTCTATAGGATCTCTCCCCTGTTCTTACTTGGGTCTTCCTCTTGGCCTGAAGGTCCTTGATACCTTTTGCGAAGATCTTATTAATAAATTTAGTAAGAAAATTGTGGGATGGAAAGGAAATATTTTAAGCCAGGCTGGAAAGTTAACTCTTCTTAAAACTTGCCTTCAAAGCATACCTACTTATGCTTTAAGTCTCTTTATAATTCTTATGAAATTTGCTAAGCGTATTAAAAAAATTCAAAGAAATTTTCTATGGACTGGTACAGAGGAAAAAAGGAGAATGCCTTTAATTACTTGGGATCAAGTTTGCAAACCTCTCCATGAAGGGGGACTAGGAATCAGAATAATTAGAAGTATGAAAAAAGCTCTTTTAGCCAAACTAGGTTGGAGAGTTTACCATGATAACAAAGAGTGGAGTACCATATGGAAACATAAGTACCTCTTCAATGCTAAATCCATTCCTGATTTCTTCTCTTCTCCTGATGTTATTCATCTTTCTTCCATATGGGGGGTTGTTCAGGGGACCAAGAAAACTCTAGAAAAAGGATGTTCCTAGAAAATTGGTAATGGGCTTAAGGTGAAATTTGGGATGATGTATGGTTAAAGGATTATCCATTGATTGGAGATTTTCATGATAAGGATTTAGTTGATCGATGCAAGTAGAGATTTGGCATATTAGTCAGTCATTATTGGGAAAATGACTCCTGGGAGAATTTAATTGATGTTGATCAAGGCTTTAGTAATATACAATTATCTCTCAATGTTGTCTCTCTTTATCCTTATCTTGAGGATAAGATTATTTGGCATGCTAACCCTAGTGGCCAATTTAAAGTCTCTACTTCTTTGCTTCAAAGGAAAAGGGTAATCAAACTTTTTGGTCTCATGCTTGGATTAAGGGGCTCATCCCCAAAATTAAAATCTTCTTTTAGACTATGCTTTAAAATAAAATCCCAACTCTTGACAATTTGCAAAAAAGAGGTATAAATGGGTTAAATAGGTGTATTTTATGCAAAAATGGATTTGAAGATAGAGATCATATGTTTTTGAATTGCTCTTATACATAGCTAATGTGGACTAAGATCCTTAATTTTTGGGGTACAAAATGGGTTCATCAAAATAATGTGGAACTCTCTTTTAAAAGTTGGTGTTGCCCCTCTAAGGATCTTGATGTTCTTTTTCTTTGGAAACTAACTCTCCCTCATCTCTACTGGGGAATCTGGAAAGAAATAAATAATAGAATATTTAGGAGTAAAGAACTTCCAGGATGGGTGCTTGGTTAGAATATCATTAGAGCCATTAAGGAGAACTTTAAATCCCAGAGGGATTTTGATCAAACCTTTCAATTTGATAACCCTTTACGATTTGAAGGGTCAAATTTGAAAAATGATAATCCAAGATCGATCATAAAATGGTATGTTCCTCCTAATGGATGGATTAAAGGGAATTTTGATGGAGCAGCTAAGGGAAATCCAGGAAGAGCAAAATGTGGAGGGGTCTTGAGAGATCATGTGGGAAATGTAATTAATGTTATTATTGTCCCAATTGGTAATTCGAATAGCCATATTACTGAAGCTACTGCAACCCTCTACACTATTAAATTAGCTGTTGAGTTGGGGTATTCCAAATAACGGTTGGAAGGTGATTCTTTGAATATTATTAATATCCTAAATAATAAAAATTCAATCTCATGGTCTATTGAGGCTACAGTTATGGAAATCAAAGCCTTAATTCAAAAATTTGAAAAAGTGACCATATCCCATACATATCGAGAAGCCAATGGGGTCGCCAAATGGATAGCCAATCATGCTATTAAAATGGGGCATAAGGTGAGGTGGCTTGATGAATTACATAAGCACGTGGATCTCAAATCACTTATTAATTATGATGCCATCCATTCTAAAGTGGGAAAGATTTGCTTGGATTAGCAATTCAATGATTTGGTGGAGTGGCCTTATGGTTGTAAGATTACCTTCCCCGAAGAGGTACATTCATGAGAATGTAATGTGGTAGCTACATACATCATCAAAAAGGCATATTCCATTTCAAGTAACAGATAATTGGTTCCTTTCTGACTTCTGTGTTTGGGTGCTTCTGGTTTTTCATTTGCTTTGCAATATGAGGGGTGAACTGTGGAAGCAAGAGCCCAAAAAATGTGAAGACTGGAAGGCTAAATAGGACGTATGGAAGATTCTATAGAAAGGGAAGGTGGTTAGTTATATGGAGTGTTTGCATGGCTTTAAACCCCATGTCACTACTACCTTCTTTAAAAATTGTGTTGATGATAGAGTTACTCTCCATGGAGTCACAGTGAAGCTTACTGAGGATTTCATTGCTGAGATCATGGGGCTTCTTATGGGTGGTATAAAGTTTTCGAAATAGAAAATAATCTCTAATGCGGCCTAAAAAAAATTTATGAAGATAGATGCAGAGGAGAAGCAACTGGAAAAGAATGGAGATTTCTTTGATTTGGAACAAATAAAAGGAATTTGGTGAGAGGTGCTATGCTATATCCATGATTACTTTATCCTTGATGGTAGGAATAAAAGAGTTTAAAATTTTCATTTTGTTTTTCTCAACCACTTTAGGCACAAGGATAGAATTTCTTTCCCTTTCTATCTACGTTTTTCGTTGCTTCAAAGCTTGTATGCCCATTAGAAGAAGGAGTCTCGTCCCATTTTACATGAAGGTCTGATACTTCTCATAGAGGGTTTTTGTAAAAATAAATCCATAGTTTTGATTCCTTTTTTTGACAAACATAAGGGAAAGAAAAGGCAAAACCGAAACCCTCTAGTTCTCAAAAACAAATTGCAGAAGAGGATTTGGAGTTAGAGAGAACTAAAAGCTTTGAGCAGGATGTCCTGAAGGAAGAGTATGGGATGGACGTTGGAGAGTTTAGTTCCAATTTGGATAGATATTTGGAAACTAAAGGAAAATTTGAGAAATGGAATGAAGAGGATACTATTGAGGGAAACACAAAATAGAGTAATTCTAAAAATGAGGGTAATCAGATTCTGTTTGGGGAAGGTGATAAAGACAAAGATATCTTAACTGATGATCCAATTTTTATGAGAGAAGAATATCATATGGTTTTGGTTTCAACTCCTGCTATGGAGACTAGGGGAAAAGAAGAAGAGGAACCTGTTAAGCATAAAGACCATGTTGAGACTAGAGAGGAGAATCTGATGGATGGGGATGAACAAGAAAAGGGTGGTTCCCCTCCACATGAGATTGCAGAAGATATTTGCAACTCTCCATAGAGGGAAACTAAGCTTTCCTTCCTACATTCTACCAAGTTCAAAGATGACTCTATTCTCAAAGTTGATTCTTGGATTTATAATAAAATAATGGGGCTGAAGAAGAAAGTGGAAACAATGCCACACAATCAGGATGTTGATAGGACCAAAATTAACCACTTGGAGATGCAACTGAGAGATATCCTAGAAAAACTTAAAGATATGAGCATAATATTAGAATGTTTATCAAGGAAAGTAGAATAAAGATGGAGCATTTAACATCAAGCATTTTTGTTGGTGCAGCTAACCTTGGTAAAAGAGCAAATGGAGAAACAAAATCCTTGGAGGGTCCTCGTAAGAGGACAAGATATAGTTTAAGGAAGAAAGCCTTGGAAGCTGCTGCTACTTCAGCTACTAAATCCATTCAGGACACTACTATGATTGGAAAGGAAGATATTCAAATGATCGTGGATTTGCAATAGAAGACTAGGATCTTCTCTGTTGGTTTTGTTTATGTTCTAGTCTTTATTGCTAGTAGATGCAACTAGTTTTTGGGTTTGGTTCTGTTTCTTGGTTTTTGGTTTAAAAACTTTATTTGAGGTTCCAAGTCCTTATAAAACCTGGGTACTTTTATTGAATTATGTTTGTGGTTTCAGGTCCCTGTAAAACCTGGTTTTGATGCTACTCTTTAGTAGGTTTCATGAATGCTTTTCTTGGTAGTTGTTATTGTTTTATCCTTTTTGTTACTATTATAGGGTTTTGGGGTCCCTTCAAAACCTACTTTTACCTTAATCTAAAAACATAGGATAAAATAATTTTGACTAAGATTTTGAACATTATTTAAACTCAAATTTAATTAGTCAATTAAGGACCAAATTAGCTAACCAACTAAGGGTCAATTTATCATTGTAGCTTAAACCCATGAACATTTGTTCATTCTAATGAATATCCATTGATCCTAAAAGATGGAAACATATGATCTAAATGTTAGCAAAATTAGATAAAATTAAATAAATATTATGTACTAACATGTCAACGTAGTCTAGATAAATCATGATATTCAATAATGTACTTTGATCAAGTTGAATGCCTAATTTATATCAGAATTTACAAAATTGAACAAGGGTCCTTATTTTTCAGAAATGGGGGTATGTTGACCTCAAAAAAAGGTAACTTCTAGGGGAAATATTTCAAAATGTTATAATTCAAATACTATTGGTTTAAATTAACAAATAAACTAATCATTCCACATGGTCAAGTACCAGTATTAAGACCAATTCATGACTAGAATAAGTCTTAAAAATGTAGAATTAAGTTCAAACATGTCATGTCCCCTTTTCAGTTGACATCTTTAGAGTTGATGGTTAGCCTATTATGCAACCCTTGTAGGTTGATAGGATGGTTAGAGGGTCTTGATGGAGCCTGGCTTGGCTTTGTTTAGTAGAATTTTTATAGTTGGCTTTTGTTTGGGCTCGATCGGACATGTATTGAGGGAGATATTAATATTTGATTGATTTAATTAAATATTAATTATTTAGCATATTTTAATTGTGCAACCCTAATTATAATTTAAGAAACCCTAATTCTAATTTAAGAAACCCTAATTAGGGCAAGCATACCTTTTTGAGGGTATAAGGGTTTCTCATGGGAGAGAGTTGGAGGATTATGAGATTATGATATTATGATTATGGATTATTATTTTGAAGACAAATTTTTCTAAGGATTTTCTTGAGAAGACTGAGCCAAGGGTTCCATTATTCTATCTACATTGAAGAACATGCCCTCTTCAATGTGTGTGATTCAGAGGCTGTGAGATATTAGCTAATTTATTGCCAGGTTGAGAGATAACTTCACACAAAAGTTATCACAAGTATTTATAGAGATTTATTTTATTAGGTTTTTGATTCAAGGTTTTGATTCAGATATTGCACAAATAAAGATCTTCTGTATTAGAGCCATATATCTTCAGATTAGGGGTCCAACAAACAGGTTGTGCTATATTGGCGACCGTATGAAGTTTGTATAGATTCGTGCAAATTCGTACACTTCTGCAGACAGTGCAGAGACTGACATATGTAGGCAGAGACTGACAATGACCAACATCAGCCAATCCCCTCACCGATGTCAACAAGTTAATGACACCAAGAAACTAACAGTAGTAGTATAACCAACGTTGGTGACTATGTTTTTGACACAACAGGCTGAGAAGTACCAAATTTAGGTTTTATTCCCAGTTTGTAGAATACTCAAGTTATTAAGACCATATTTGAATATTCTTTTATATGCATGACAAAGGACATCTATTGTAATCATCTAAGTGAATAAATAAGAGATTATACTATGATTTATTTATCTCTTTGAAGATATTTTGCACAAATAAAAATAAGCATTTCAATAATATTCAGTTTCAGATTTCAAGGTAAACAGGGGATATTACAGTGGTATCAGAGCTTTTGTCTTTTTATAATCCCTACTAGTTGGGGATATTATAGTGGTATCAGAGATTTTGCCTTTCTATAATCCCTATTGGTTGGGGATATTACAGTGGTATCAGAGTTAAATCTTGCCATCCTGAGGGTTTGTCAATCTTATGCAGCCACAAGAGTTGGGACCACATAAGTACAACACACACAGTAGAGTCTTACTTAAAGGTACCCAGGTATTAGAACAATAGCCAATTATCATGAGTGACAGATGTGAGGGTAGCCCACCCAGGGGCCACTAACATAATGATGATCAGGGTACCAGAGAATTCTACTGTGAGATGACACAGGCACTACAGGCACTTACTACTATGGTAGGGAGGATGAACCCACATGTTAGATAGAATGGGGAACAAGGAGAAAATATGAGTGCTACTATTAATTAGAGACCCAAACTAGCCCACTCTAGAATAGCTGATAGACCTACATGTCCTACATTTATTCAAGAGGAACCAGAGGTTCCAGCAGAGGAGGAGGTAGAAGATTCCCTATTTGCAGATGTTCTCATGGCTGAAAATGATGAGTGGGACTTATTAGGTCCTTAGGTTCGGGAGAAGATGTCCTTTGATTTTTTTGTTAATCAAAGGAGAGAGCACTATAGATTGGTTAAATAGGATAGGAGGCCTAGAGGTGAACTCAGTGAGCTGAAGAAGGCTACTAGCAAGCTTTCTTTAACTACTTTTGACAGTAATGGCAAGATGATAGCGCAAGCTTGGGTTCATAAGCTTGACACATTTTTGTCATTGAGGCCAATGATAAAGATAGAGGCCATCAAATATGCCACTTTGCACTTGGATGGAGTAGTACATGATTGGTGGTACCATGGTATGGTAACACTTTAGCATAACCAGGTGACAAAGTACTAGGACTTCGTGGATAAATTGGTTGAACGGTTTGACAGGAAAGATCCCAATGTTTACTTTTGAGATCTGGCATAGTTGAAACAAACAAGCAATTTGGAGTCCTTCATTGGTGAGTTTCAGTGGTTGGCAGTCATGGTGCCAAATATTTTAGAGTGTAGATTGGTAGTTCTCTTCATGGAGGGATTGACGGAACCATTGAGAGGTTGGATCAAAGCCTTTGATCCTCCTTCATTACAGGAAGCTATGAAGAAGGCACGAAGTATGGAGATGGTATCCCCATCCAGTAAATCTAACTCAGGAGGTACTTCTTCATCCAGGGACAATAAGGGCTTCAACAGTAATAGAGAGAGACCAGATTTTAACATAGATAAATCAAGTGTTAAGAATGATTTGAAGGCAAATCTAGCAGCACCACCTTTGGATCGAGAGGATATTTACGATCTATTCAAGAAGAAGCTTTGCTTCTACTACAAATTTCCCTATGATGCCAATCACGATTGTCCTTTGAGGCCTAAGGGCAAGGCCAATCGAGTGATGTGGGCTTATTATGAGGATTCAGATTTAGTGGATTCCAAATAGTAGGATAGTTCTGAGGGGGTAGAGGCAGAGGCTTCAAAGCCTAAGGCAAAGGTAGAGTTAGAGCTTCACATACAAGAGGCATGCCTATCCAGCATTTAGTCGTATGATTCATTCAGAATTTGTGGAGTATTGGCAGGACAAAGGGTCATCACCCTTCTTGACACAGGGGCCACACATAATTTTATAGATGCTAGATTTGTGGAGAAACATGGACTCACTCCTAAAGATTTCAAAGGCATTAGAGTTAAGGTAGCCAATGGTCACACTCTAAGGTGTGAGCGTATGATTAGAGATCTCCCATTGCGCTTGAACAACTATGAGTTCAAGGCTGATTATTATGTGGTGAACATGGGGGATATAGACCTAGTCTTGGGTATGAAGTGGCTTCATTCACTTGAGGAAGTCACTCTTCATCTCCAGGACATGGAGGTTCATTTTGATGTTGGTGGGAAGACACATATTCTTAAGGCAATATGGGGCAGTAGCTTCAAACATATTTTTTTTCATCAGATGGAGAGGCTCATACGACATGACATGATAGAGGGTGCTAACAGGTGCCCATTATCACCAACATAGGAGAGACAAGTGGATGAGCTTTGTCTTGAGGTGAGTTTTGTCTAGGAGTTAGCATATGTGGTAGGGACTCAGCTTTCTTTTACAAAAGGGTCACATGTTTATGATGATATGAGTATGTCTAGCATTCACACTCTAGATTTAGATATCTTAGCAGGTATAGGAGATAGGTGCATGCAGTCAATTGGTATTGTTCACATTACTCGAGTGAGGAGTTTACTTGAGTTATAAGTTGATTTCTATTCATGGATTGGATGTTGGGATCCTTATCTTAGTACTTGGGATGATGTGATGCCATTGGATGAGAGTTGTGATAGACATGGCATGTAGTTTGTATTGATTGATAGCAGGGTAGATCGTGACTACATTTGGGATGCAGGTACATTGATTGGTTTATCATTCAGTGATTCCTTGAGGATAAGCAATTTTAGGAGGGGCAAATTGTCATGTCCCCTTTTTAGCTGACATCTTCAGAGTTGATGGTTAGCTTATTATGCGACCCTTGTAGGCTGATAAGATGGTTATAGGGTCTTGATGGAGCTTGGCTTGGCTTTGTTTAGCAAAATTTTTACAATTGGATTTCATTTGGGCTCAATCAGACATGTATTGAGGGAAATATTAATATTTGATTGATTTAATTAAATATTAATTATTTAGCACATTTTAATTATGCAACCCTAATTCTAATTTAAGAAACCCTAATTAGGGCAAGCATACCTTTTTGAGGGTATAAGGGTTTCTCGTGGGAGAGAGTTGGAGGATTATGAGATTATGATATTATGATTATGGATTATTGTTTTGAAGACAAATTTTGCTAAGGATTTTCTTGAGAAGACTGAGCCAAGGGTTCTAGTATTCTATCTACATTGAAGAGCATGCCTTCTTCAGTGTGTGTGATTTAAAGGCTTTGAGATATTAGTTGATTTATTGCCAGGTTGAGAGATAACTTCACACAGATGTTATCACAGGTATTTATAGAGATTTATTTTACTAGGTTTCTAATTCAAGGTTTTGATTTAGATATTGCACAGATAAATATCTTCTATATTAGAGCCATATATCTTGAGATCAGGGGTCCAGCAAATAGGTTGTGCTATATTGGCAACCGTACGAAGTCTATACAGATCCATGCAAATCCGTACGCTTCAGTAGACAGTGCAAAGACCGACATCAGCAGGTAGAGACTGACAGTGACTGACATTAGCCGATCCCCTCACTGGCGTTGGTAGGTTAATGACACTAGGAAACTGATGGCGACAGTATAACCAATGTTGGCATCTATGTTTTTGACACAACAGGCTGAGACATACCAGATTTAGGTTTTATTCCCAATTTGTGGAATACTTAGGTTACTAAGACCATATTTGAATATTCTTTTATATGCATGATAGAGGACATCTATTGTAATCATCTGAGTGAATAAATAAGAGACTATACTATGATTTATTTATCTATTTGGAGATATTTTGCATGAATAAAGATAAGTAATTCAATAATATTTAGTTTCAAATTTCAAGGGAAATAAAGGATATTATAGTGGTATCAGAGCTTTTGTCTTTCTATAGTCCCTATTGGTTGGGGATATTACAGTGGTATTAGAGCTTTTGTCTTTCTATAGTCCCTATTAGTTAGGGATATTACAGTGGTATCAGAGCTAAATCCTGCCATCCTGAGGGTTTGTCAATCTTCTGTAGCCACAAGAGTTGGGACCACACAAGTACAACACACACAGTAGAACCTTGCTTGAAGGTACCCTAGTGTTAGAATAGTAGCCAATTATCATGAGTGATAGATGTGAGGGTAGCCCACCCAGGGGCCACCAACATAATGATGATCAGGGTACTAGAGAATTCTACCATGAGATGACACAGGCACTACAGGCACTTACTACTATGGTAGGGAGGATGAACCCACCTATTAGATAGAATGGGGAACAAGGAGATAACAAGAGTGCTACTGTTAATCATAGAACCCAACTGGCCCACTCCAGAATAGTTGATAGACCTACACATCTTATGTTTGTTCAAGAGGAACCAGAGGTTCCAACAGAGGAGGAGTCAAAAGATTCCCTATTTACAGATGTTCTCATGGCTGTAAATGATGAGTGGGACTCATTATCTCCTTAGGTTTGGGAGAAGATGTCCTTTGATCATTTTGTTAATCAGAGGAGAGAACACTATAGATTCGTTACATAGGACAGGAGGCCTAGAGGTCAACTCATTAAGCTGAAGAAGGCTATTGGCAAGCTTTCTTTGACTACTTTTGATGGCAGTGGCAAGATGATAGTGCAAGCTTGGGTTCATAAGCTTGACACATTTTTTGAATTGAGGCCAATGACAGAGATAGAGGCCATAAAATATGCCACTTTGCACTTGGATGGAGTAGCAGATGATTGGTGGTACCATGGTATGGTAACACTTCAGCATAACCAAGTGACAAAGTACCAGGACTTTGTGGATAGATTGGTTGAGCAGTTTGATAGGAAAGATCTCAAGGTTTAATTTTGAGATCTGGCACAGTTGAAACAAACAAGCAATTTGGAGTCCTTCATTGGTGAGTTTCAGGGTTGGCAGTCATGGTGCCAAATATTTTAGAGCGTAGATTGGTAGTTCTCTTCATGGAGGGATTGATAAAACCATTGAGAGGTTGGATCAAAGACTTTGATCCTCCTTCATTACAGGAAGCTATGAAGAAGGTGTGAAGTATGGAGATGGCAGCCCCATCTAATAAATCTAACTCAGGAAGTACTTCTTCATCTAGGGACAATAAGGGCTTTAACAGTAATAGAGAGAGACCAGATTTTAACATAGATAAATCAGGTGTTAAGAATGATTCGAAGGCAAATCCAGTAGCACCACCTTTAGATCGAGAGGCTCTTAATGATCTATGCAGGAAGAAGCTTTGCTTCTATTGTAAAGGTCCCTATGATGCCAATCACGATTGTGCTTTGACGCCTAAGGGCAAGGCCAATCGAGTGATGTGGGCTTATTATGAGGATTCAGATTTAGAGGATTCCAAATAACAAGATAATTCTGAGGGGGCAGAGGTAGAGGCTTCAGAGCCTAATGTAGAGGCAGAGTTAGAGCTTCACATATAGGAGGCACACCTATCAAGCATTCAGTCAGATGATTCATTCAGACTCTATGGAGTATTGGTAGGATAGAGGGTCATCACCCTTCTTGACACAGGGGCCACACATAATTTTATAGATTCTAGACTTGTGGAGAAGCGTGGACTCACTACTGAAGATTTCAATGGCATTAGAGTTAAGGTACCTGATGGTCACACTCTAAGGTGTGAGCATATGATTAGAGATCTCCCATTACACTTGAACAACTATGAGTTCAAGGTTGATTATTATGTGGTGAACATGGGGGATATAGACTTAGTCTTGGGTATGAAGTGGCTTCATTCACTTGAGGAAGTCACTCTTCATCTCAAGCACATGGAGGTTCATTTTAATGTTGGTGGGAAGACACATATTCTTAAGGCAATACGGGGTAGTAGCTTCAAACATATGTTTTTTCATCAAATGGAGAGGCTCATATGACATGACATGATAGAGGGTGCTACCAGGTGCACATTGGCACGAACACAAGAGAGACAGGTGGATGAGCTTTGTCTTGAGGTGAGTTTAGTCTAGGAGTTAGCACATGTGGTAGGGACTCAACTTTCTTTTATAGAAGGATCACATGCTTATGATGATATGAGTATGTCTAGCATTCACACTCCAAATTCAGATATTGTAGTGGGTACAGGAGATAGGTGCATGCAATCAATTGGTATTGTTCACATTACTTAGGTGAGGAGTTTACTTGAGTTACCGGTTGATTTCTATTCATGGATTGGATGTTGGGATCCTTATCTTGGTACTTGGGATGATGTGATTCCATAGGATGAGAGTTGTGATAGACATGGCATGGAGTTTGCATTGATTGACAGTAGGGTAGATCATGACTACATTTGGGATCCAGGTGGATTGATTGGTTTATCATTTAGCGATTGCTTGAGGGAAAGCAATTTTAGGATGGGTGGATTGTCATGTCCCCTTTTTAGTTGACATCTTTAGAGTTGATGGTTAGCCTATTATGCGACCCTCGTAGGTTGATAGGATGGTTAGAGGGTCTTGATGGAGCTTGGCTTGGCTTCGTTTAGTAAAATTTTTATAGTTGGCTTTCATTTAGGCTTGACCAGACATGTATTGAGGGAGATATTAATATTTGATTAATTTAATTAAATATTAATTATTTAGCATATTTTAATTGTGCAACCCTAATTCTAATTTAAGAAACCCTAATTAGGGAAAGCATACCTTTTTTAGGGTATAAGGGTTTCTCATGGGAGAGAGTTGGAGGATTATGAGATTATGATATTATGATTATGGATTATTGTTTTGAAGACAAATTTTGCTAAGGATTTTCTTGAGAAGACTGAGCCAAGGGTTCCGATATTCTATCTGCATTAAAGAACATGCCCTCTTTAGTGTGTGCAATTTAGAAGCTATGAGATATCAGCTGATTTATTGCTAGGTTGAGAGATAACTTCACACATAAGTTATCACAGGTATTTATAGAGATTTACTTTATTAGGTTTTTGATTCAAGGTTTTGATTTAGATATTGCATAGATAAAGATATTCTATATTAGAGCCATATATCTTGAGATCAAGGGTATAGCAAATAGGTTGTGCTATATTGGCGGCTGTATGAAGTCCGTACATATCTGTGCAAATCCGTATGCTTCAACAGATAGCACAGAGACTGACATCGATAGGCAAAGACCAATAGTAACTGACATCAGTCGATCCCCTCACTGATGTCAGCATGTTAACGACACCAGGAAACTGATGGTGGTAGTATAACCAACATCGGTGACTATGTTTTTGACACAGTAGGCCGAGATGTACTAGCTTCAGGTTTTATTCCTAGTTTGTAGAATACTCAGGTTATTAAGACCGTATTTGAATATTGTTTTATATGCATGATAGAGGACATCTATTGTAATCATTTGAGTGAATAAATAAGAGATTATACTATGATTTATTTATCTATTTAGAGATATTTTACATGAATAAAGATAAGCAATTCAATAATATTCAGTTTCAGATTTCAAGGGAAACAGGGGATATTACAGTGGTATCAGAGCTTTTGTCTTTCTATAGTCTGTATTGGTTGGGGATATTACAGTGGTATCAGAGTTTTTGTCTTTCTATAGTCCCTATTAGTTGGGGATATTACAAAACATCAAAACTAAGTCATGTTATGTGTGTGCTTTGATTCATTTACCAATTTCCATTGGAATTTAGAGAATAGCTTCCAAATTTCATGACATTAATCATTAACATAAACTTGTAGCATATTTAGATATTAATTATGAATAATGCTTTATAAAAAAAGAAGGCTTGTGCATTACTCTACTACCTACTAGGTGTTTATAGCCCTGATAGAGATAAATTTTGTTCCACTCTAGGCCTTGCTCCACTATTAGCTAGGCATCCATAGCCTTAGTGGAGGTTACCAGAATCACCTTTTCTCAAAAAACTTTTAGATTTTTAATAATGATTTTATTTTTTGTATTTTTTAACATTATTTACCTTTCCAACAAGGTCAGAAACCATAATTAGCTAGGTGTTTAGGATTTTTGTCAAATGTTTGAATTTTAGATAATCATCCTTGGTCATAAACTTCATCCTAAGAAATAATGTTTTTTTTTAATAATTTAAACTTTCACTCAAAAAAATGCAATCCTTATTGAAATCAAACTTATATCAAAATAAGGTTTAAGATTTTTAAGGAAAAACTAATCTACTTATTAATCTTCATCAATTACTTAGAATTATAAAATTAAGCTTAGAATTTCCAAGATCCATGATCAACCAATTTTTAAGAATCATATTCACATTCCTAGTTTATGAAGTTCTTTTGAGCATTTAAATGGATTTGGAGCTTGAAGAACTATCTTGGAAAAGACTTATTAAAAACCAAAGATAAAAATAAATAAAGCAAACACACAATATTTTTTTTTATAAACACTATTTATATATAAGGAATAAGAATGAAACTAAAATAAACCTACCTACACTAACTCTAACTAATCTTATGGATTGCTCCATGAAGACTTGAGGTGGAGTAGTAAAGAAGTAATGTCTGAGATACTACCCATTGGTTAGCAAAGTGAAATCTTCTCCATAAAAATATTTGAGCTTAAAGGTGTTTTATCCCAATGTCTAAACAATTTGGTAATGGCTAATCCATAAAGGAGTGAATTTACCATGTTTCCCTTTTGGCTGAGATGCTTTGTCCCATACGATAACTAGGTCTCCTTCTCTAAACACCTTGATATTTGACCATTAGTCAAACCATATTTTGACAATTGTTTAATTTTTTTTGAAGTTAGAAAATTATTCTTTTATTACATCCCCCATTTGGATGATATCAAATAACCTAAAATTGACATACTCTTGATCTTCTCCCATATACTCCTATATAAACTTGAAGCTTGTAATTTGAAAGTAATTAGAAATATTGGTTCTTGTCCATATACCAATATAAATGGTGATAATTATAGAACCCATTTCACTCTATTTTTATCTACCCATAGAACATATTTTAGTAACTTATGCCATGTACTTGAATCTTAAGCTACAAACTTCTTAATAGCTTTCATCATGTTCTTGTTTATAAACTATGAAACTCCATTACCTTGAGGGTAACGATTAGATGAAATATTAAGAGATATTTTATTATCATAGGCACACTCAGTCATATCTATATATGTAAATGTTGATACATTACCATAAACTAATGATATTGGTGTCCCAAACCTAGTACAGATACTCTCTTCTAAGAATTGGATAACATCTTCAATCCTACATTTTTTTATTGCCTCTATCCATATTGTACAATAATATGTGGAAATAAGAACATATTTATGCCCAAATGAATAATTAAGTTTAATAACCCCTACAAAGTCTAAACCCCATTAATCAAATGATTTGTCTATTAAAATTGGCCTAAGGGCATAGTTGATTTAGGTTCATTCGTATTGAATATTTGGCATTGATGACATTCTCTAACATGTTTGTGAGCATATTTGATAATAGTTGTCCAATAATATCCTTCCCTTAGAATTTTCATAGCTACGTTTTCCTAGAGGGGTGTCCAATCCCAAGTTTCTCATGAAAGATATTTAATATTTCAATTGATTCTTGTTTTGAAACACATCTCAAATATATTCCTTCATATTTATTCCTATAAAGTATTTCATTTTTTATCAAGAAGTGAGTTAATTTAAGCCTCAGAGATCTTCTCTATTCTCTACTTAATTTTATATGACAAGAACCATTGATCAGGAAATGAATGATTGCATCATACTAGATATTTGGTTGAAAATGTTATTGGTCAACCTGCATGATACTCAATCTAGGATTAATGTTAGAAATTATTTGAATTAATCCATGACACCACACCTATTTAGTAGTTTTTATTTCTAGAGTATGGACATCCTTTTACCTCTTCTTTTTCTTAACTCACATTGACTCAGCATGAGTTTGGTAGCAGGGTCTGGTAATATATCATACACTTTATTCCTAAGAATATAGTGTCTAAAATTTTTAACTACCTTAACCAAAGCAAAGTCTTGTTTATCAATTAGGGAATAACTTAACTCACCATTTTTGAAGTTATTACTCATAAATACAATTATATGATCATATTTATCAAATTTTTGAGTTAAAACAACTGGTATAGTATGTTCAGAAGCAAAAGAATAAAGATCATTTTTTTGGTTAAGTCAGGACTTATCAACATAGGTTCATGTCTTATTACTTCCTTGATATCCTTGAAGGCTTTCTTTGTTTCTCAATTCCATTCAACCTTTACATACTTATTTAGCATATCATTTAGTGGTTTCATAATCACTACAAAAACTGAAAAAAATTTACTTACAAAATTGATCATCCCAAAGAAAAACTTTAGTTCTTTTCTACTATTTAGGGGTTCTATTTCAGATATAACATTGACTCTATATAGATCTATAGAAATCCCATCTTTAGTTATTACATTTCCTAGTAATTTCCCTTTAGTTACACAAAATATGATATTATTAGGGTTAAGGTAAATTTTGTACCATTAAAAACATTCAAATACCTTTTATAAATGCATTAAATAATATTCCTTACTTTTAAAAAACATAGTTAAATCATCTAGATATATGATGATACATTTACCTATGAGACCTTGGAACGCATGGTCCATAGATCTTTGAAATGTATCTCCTACATTAATGAGTCCAAAAGGAATATTATTATAGGAAAAGGTGCCCCATTTTTTTATGAATGCAGTCTTCATTTTATCTTCCTTATTAACAAATACTTGATTGTAACCTAAAAAATCATCTAGGAAATACATCATGGAAGAACCAATAACAATTTGAATCACCTTATCAATATATGGCCAAGGATAATTATCATTTTCAAAATATTTTTCCAAGTTCATAAAAATATGCATAATCTAATCTCTCCATTTTTATTAATAACTAGTAGTAAATTAGCTACCTAGGTTGAATGTATAATTGGAAAAATTAATTTTGCATCTAATTATTTCTTGACCTCTTTATAGATCAATGGCTCCAAAATAGGATTAACCAATATTTTCTTTTGCTTGAATGGTTTATAATATTATTTTAAGGGAATGTTATGGGTGATAAATCAAGGATAAAATATCTTCAAGTATTCATAAGAACATGTAATAATATCCTTTTACTTTGTCAATAAGTCTTTAGCCTTTCTAAACTCTTCATTTATGCATGTTGTACCAGGGTTTACTAGTTGAGGTTGACCTCGAGTTCCTATCTCAACTAAATTATAATCCTTCACATTTAAATTGAGAACTTTAGAAGATTTAGCTAGTTTATCTTTGTTAAATAGTATTTACAAGGAAATCATGCCTTTGGGAATCTTTTTGTCATTCAATTGTATTATCTTGTCATCAATTCTATCATCATCAAGAGAATTTTCATTGATATCATTAATAATATGAGACTCAAACACTCCTAAGTTTTTCATTAATTAAATGATATATTGGTCATCACTAAACACTTGTAGATGATTAACATTGTTAGGTACAGAGGGACATGGGACCAATTTAAAGTTAAGCCTTTGGGAATTTGGATTTTCTATTAAGTTAGTTGTAATTGAAGCTAGTCAATCAACAAATTAAATTCCTTATCTAGGGATTGAAATGATATTAAAAACATCAAAATATGTAATAAAGTCACAAAATCTAAACTTATACTTCTTCAAATAAGATAATTTGCATTGATACTTACTTCTAACTTGATTGACTACTAGTTCAAAATCACCATATACTAGTAGTTATTTAATCTTGTCTTTAATAGCAAATTGTAATCCTAAGATTAATTCTTCATACTCTAACAAATTATTTTAATAAGGAAATTGAAGATTGTAATAATCCATATATTCTTTCCTAATGGGATTGATCAAAATTATCCCTAATCCAGATCTAGATTTGCATCTAGCACCATCAACATATAATTTCTAAAGTCCAGGCATAATATGAGAGTATTTATAATTACATACCTAAAAAATTTCAAGGGTGTAAACCCCTATATAATAATTAACCAAATTTACTCTTGCATTGGTTGTATTATATTCGTTGATCATATGTTTCATCTTTGGTTCCATTTCAATCCAAATTTGATTAGGATCTCCCCTCCATGGTAGCCACATATGAGAGCAATTAGTTGACATGTATCTATTCAAATATTTGGTCCAATCTCTACTAAAAACCATCCCATAATCATATAGAATGTCCATAACTTGAATATCAATGAATTATTACACTCTTGGTTTTGAAGCAAGATGAATATGCATATTTAACAATTCACCAATCACTTTAACTCTAGATTTATTTTATTTAGTCACTACTCTATCAACATTAATATGAGTTAAACTATGTTTTTCATAAATACCTTTTGGCATGATATTTGTAGAGGCACCTGAATATAATATAAGATTGTGTAATTTTTTACCAAAAAATTTAATGGTTAGTAAAAAAGGTGTAACTTTTGTTTTATTCTTATACATCACTACTTTTACATTTGTAGGTTTATATGATTTACTAGGTTTTTTGGTTAAAGATTCTAGAAATAAGTCTCTTTATTTAGCTATCTGAGTTAATTCATGTAATGTGATACTAGATTAATTTTATTCATATCCTCTACTATATTATAACCACTTTTAGTAGAAGAACTAGATAAATCAACATTATTTCTAGTGTTACTTCCCTTTGGAGGTTCTGGATTGTTATCTGCTTTGGGATCAAGAGGAGTATCCAATTTGTTTGGTGGATTAGAAATTTCCATTGGTTTTTTTGTTATTTATTTCTAAATGGATCATTCTTATTTAGATAATATTGAGAATCATGAATCTCTTATGGAGTATCTTCAGGTTCATTCTCATCTTGAAATGTAAAATCAAAGGTTTCCACCATAAGAGTTGTTTCAAAATATTTAAATGCCTCTAAAGATATAGATGTCCCAAAAATATTATCTATGTTAGTAAAAATATTAAATCTATCTAATTCATCTTGAAATAATTCAAAAGTGTTATAAAATTCTACACAGCCTAACTCACCATGTTTTGTAGTGTTATGAACCATGTAACAATTAGTCAAAGCTACATCATAAATGTTTATTTTAGGTATGTTCTTAGTCACAGATGATACAATATTATTGCTTTTATTTCCCTTATGAAGCCTTTTCACAGGTCTATTAAATTTATGATAAGATTTGTTTATACTGGAACTTTCCCTAGTGTTACCTACCTTTCTTTATAACTAAAGAAAATTAGTGCTCAATTTTTGAACCATTTTCAATATGGAGTCATTTTAATTCTTAGGTGCATTTAAATTATGGACTTGAGTTCTAATACTAGTTATTATCACCATAGGAGATACGCTTTTAGAGTAATTTACCAATCTTAGGTTTTGACCAAGATGAGCATAACTCAAAGACAGCTAGTTTAAAACTAGAGTTTGATTCAAAGAAGGAATGTTATAATTAACATTTGGTATGCTATTTAATGTAATAAAATTAATATTGATGTTAGGAATATCATATGATAATTATATTTTATGTTGAATTTGACCATTACTTTTCATAGGTTTAGCATATGCCAAGGCTAATGTATTTATGACTCTAACAAATATTTTTAAAAACACAAAAGTTATTAGATCTAAAGCATATTTATAAATATATAAAGACAAAGATTAATAAGTATTATAGGGATTAATGGTACTATTATACATCTTTTGAAATTTAGCATGAAATATCTAATAGTTTCATTTGAATCTCTCTTTGTTGTAGTGAATTGTTGATATAGGCCACATAGACTGATGATTTTTCCAAACTGATCAATGAAGTAATTATTGAAATCATCCCAATTGATTATATAATTTTTAGGAAGATTAATAAACCAATCATATGATATATATATAAAGGTAAAAGGACACAATATTCATTCAACATCTTCATGAACAACATTTGACAATCTTAAGTCAACTTTAAAAGACTTAATATGTTATTCAGTAGTAACAATGCCTAAGGGACTAAATTTAGGTAAATATTTCTCAATATTTCTTGCTAATTCATGTACCTGACTAGGCACATTGATAGAATATCTAACTAACCAAAACATTCCTTGATGAGTACTGAATATAATAGTAAAAATAGGTGAACTAGGTTGAGATTTAGAAACTCTACATTTACCTTTATTCACTCTTGTCTTCTTATGAATTTTAAAAGAAATAAGAGGTAAGCTTATCTAAAACCTTAACCTAATTCTTATTCATGGTAGTTACAAATTATAAACTCCAAATTTTATTTAAAATACAATAAAGAAACCCTATCTTTGCAAAGAATGGTTAAATTCTTACAAACAAGTAAATTTGCACATTTAAATTTCTAAATTCAAGTAATATTTGCACAAATTCATGCAAATATTTCAAAGAATGATTATATTTAATTGAATTGGCTTAAATATACCTATAAACTTGTGAATATGAGTGATCTTTACATAAAATTAATATCACTAACCTCAAACACATTAGATTCACAAATCTTAAACAACCTTTACAACAAATTCACATAAATCTTCAAAGAATGACTATCTTTAGCTAAATAAGACTAAAGAATAGACTAGAACCATCAATATCAGTGATCTTTAAAAATCTAAGCTAAGAAAAAAACAAATCTATAAATGATCAACTAATCTTTAAACAAAATTTACTAAAATCATCTCAAGATACTTTAGGTTCACAAATCTTTAGCTTGTGCCCTCCTTCTAGAACCAATTAAAATGGCCTATTGATGCATGTAAATGTATCATAGGGTTTTTATAGTGTTGAAAACACTTCTCATCTCAATATTCAAATAATATTTTTCATGAGCTGTTGGTTGTGATCTTCTTGAGATTTGTGGTAGAGTAACAACCAAGAGGAGGAATCTGAAAATAGTAAAGAAGAAACTGAGGAAAAATAGAAAGTGTCGGAGGAAGATATTGTCCAGGATGGCCCTATTGAGGACCCTATTTCAAGAAACAAAAGGGAAAATATAGTTTAGGATGACAATAAAGAAATGGACATGGATATTCAAACTGGAAGAAAAGAACAGTATCAAAGGGGCCGAGAGGATCACTTTGAAGAAGGTGAGAACAGTCCCAATAAGAATTCTGAGGAATGGAGAGAGAAAAGGTAGAACAATGGAATGCACACACCTATGAGTTGGGTTAATTGCAAAGTAGAGGTGTAGACACCGCAAACGTGTCTACACCTTGGTCCTCCCCCTTGGCCTTAAACCCCTATCCTAACCCTTGACCTTGACCCCCTTTCCACCCTACCCTTGCCACCTTGGATCCTCCCTTGAATCCCTCTACCTTCCCCCTAGCATTTATTAGGCCAAATCTCTTCTTTATTTTCCCCCCACGCCCATTTTGGCATCCTCGTGACCGTTCTTCCCATCCCCCCTCGCTCGGCGGCATGCAAGAATGGGCAGAGGCTATTTTTAGCCTCTGTCCCCATTCTGCGACCTCCAACATCGGCGACCCTTCGGCCGACGTCGGCGAAATTGTCGGCATCCTTCATTACCCCTTTCTACATCCGTTGCAGCCCCCTGGACCCTTGAGCTCGAAAACAAACTTCTCTTGGCGCTTTAGCTTTCGTCTCTCCTCTGTCTTGACCTTGTGCAACAGCAGCAACAGGTGTAAAGGCTCTGGATCAGGGATTTTCTTCTTGACAAGTCTTCCGTGGCTCCAATAACAGCTTCTTCAACTCTTCAGTCAGCAAGCCAAAGGCTGCAAAGCCTTCTCAGGTCCTATCCTCTGTGTATCTTCCTCTTCCTTGTCCCTCTTTTACTCCAATCCCCGACAACTTCCTTATCCCCCTGTCAACAAAAACCTTGCACAAGGCACCCAACCAGAGCAAGACTACTCCTCAGTCCATTCAGACCCGTCCCCAAACTCTGTCT
This sequence comes from Torreya grandis, assembly GCA_037957365.1. Classification (NCBI taxonomy): domain Eukaryota; kingdom Viridiplantae; phylum Streptophyta; class Pinopsida; order Cupressales; family Taxaceae; genus Torreya; species Torreya grandis. Next base: position 640,460 of record JARHVA010007409.1, read on the forward strand.
CGACCCTCTTAGCATCCCGGACCCATCCACAGTCTAGAAAGCAACTCAGACCCGACTACAGGCCATAACCCTGACCGACGCCGGTCACTACCCCAACCGACGTCGGCAGGATAGCCGACGCTGGCAGATCAGATAACCGATGCCGGCAACATTTCCGACCTCGGCGACTGTCTTCAGCCCAACAGCTCCTTCAGGTAATCATTTTGGTCTTTTCTTTCCTTTCTGATTTCTTTATCACTTCCGTATTCTGGCATTCTATCTTTTTACCAGTCACTTATCTTATCAAAACAATGGGTTGACCTCCCTTAAGGAAGTTTTTTCACTTCCAGGAACAAGCTTTTGCTTGGCAACCCACCGCCTATTCATCTAACATTTTCTTGTCCAAGTTTCCTTTTTTCTTGCAGGTGTGATTCCTCCACAGCCAAAGAGGAGTGCTACAAACGTCTGGATTTACGGTGTGCAATCTTTAGTCCAGGTACTTCCCAAGCCTTGTCCATTACTTCTTTTTAGTTTCTTCTTTCTCTTAGATCTAAAAGTGAATTTTGAGTGGAAACATTCTGGCACGCTCGGTGGGACCCTAGGTTCCTCCTGGGTTCCTTTTCCTTTTCATTCATCTAGGTGCATTTAGGCTCCTTCTCTCTTGTCTCTTTCTTCTATTCCAAATGACACTATAAGCAGGACTAAAATGAATCCTTCTTATCTTTCTTCCTTGCATTCTAGACTAGTCTAAACATCATACTCTTGACCCTTTCTCAAAACTTGTCTGCATCACAACATCACATTTCGACTTGGGCATTAAAACGTATTGCACTTTCATTTCTGCTTGTGCTTGCATTAGTCCACATCTAGTAACTTAGACGCATATTGAATGAACCGTAGACACTTGATGTTACACTACCGAACCACATGCACTAAAACGAACATAAAACATACCTGAGACAAGGCCCGACTGGGATTTCATCCCCCAGCGGATACCTTACCCGTCCCGGTGACCCTACTTGGATTTCATCACCAAGGGGGAAGCCCACTCCGTTTTTTGGCGGAGGATAAACTCTAGGCGAGGTATATCTTGGCTAAGCGAGACCAGCTAACCACTGGAATCGTGAAGTGAGGGGAGCTTGCTCCTTAGCACCAGGCCACGTACCAGACGCTAACATAGATCTTTGAGCACCTAAAACAACACCTGAAACCATCTTTAGACTGCCTTCTTTTAGGACCCATTTTTTCAACCAATCTCCCCAAACATTCATCTAAGGCATAAGCCACAATTTCTAAGGTTAATTCCTAGGATTTATCGCTTAGGCTTGTGTGTCTCTCTCTGTTTTCCTCTTCTCATCTGTTTGTTTGAGTGTGTGAGGACGCTTTCTTCATTGTTTTCCAAGAACCTTTTGATTCTCTGGAAAACACAGTCACCGACATCGGTTCTGCCACCGACGTCGGCCTTCCCCTTTTACCGGCATCGGTTTTGATATCGACGTCGGCTTCATCTGTTACCAGCATCGGTTATCTGACCGACGTCAGCCATCTTTCTAACCGACATCGGTTTTTAAACCGACGTCAGTCTCTGTCACTGTCCTTTTTTTCCAAAACCAGCAGCCTAAAACCTGTCCTTTCTCTGCCAAAGACTCCATCCTGGTTTTCTGAAACTGAGCAACACAGTTCCTGAGACCTGAACCTTCTTTGCCTTGCATGGTTTTGACTCGTAGCCAAGCCAAAGCTCTTGTCAACCACGCTAGCCGTCAACCACTTCCGTCCACCCCGTCCGCGACCAAGCCTACAATGGAGTTCAACTCAGAGACCGAAAGAACTCCCATTCATCCAACCCCGCCGCAGACTCCCATTGTCCAAGAAGGGGACCAAGACTTCGAGCGATTCTTGGACCTCAATGTCAAGGCCTTGCAACATTATCTCGCGCATAGCCGAATGCGAGACTCCTTGGGCAATCCAATCTATGGAATGCCAACCTCCCTTGTCGCGACTACGGCTATATCGACAGCATCCATAGTTCAACCTTCAGACACTCAAGCCATCGCTTTGACCACTGACCAGACTTTGACCAATCCTCTAGGTGTGGCCTCTCCCTCTATCATTGCGCCCACTTCCATTGGGGTTCTGGCCTCCTGTCAACTTCAACCCTCTCAACCGCTATCCACTCCTTTTCAAAACCTTATTGTCTCTATTCCGCCTACCCTGGCCCCTATCAACACCAGGATGGCTTCTTATCCCTTGGCCCCCATTACCACAGTTCAACCTCTCGTGGCGACAATGGGCCCAGCTATGTCTTCCACCCAACCACCTTTAGCATCCACCTCTGTCCCTGCGATTAGTCATCCGTACATTGTACAACCGACTATGTCGCATACCTCCCCTAGCCTCTTCCAAGCACCCTACAACTTAGGGGGCGCATAACCCATCAATCCGTCGGCAGACATCATCAAAATGCTGATGGACAAGATGACCAGTCTTGAGACCTCTGTTTCCGGCTCGCACAACACTCTTTCATATGAGCAGATCTGTAACGAGCCCATTCATCCTTCTGTCCCAATCAGACCATATCCTAACCAGTGGGAGCTTTCAAAGTTTTCTCGCTTTCAAAACAAGGAAGACCCCCAACAACACTTGCGGGCATTCAGACATGCCTGCTACCTTATTGGCCATGACGATGCGTTACTCTTACGCACGTTTCCTATGTCTCTCTCAGGTGCTGCACTTGACTGGTACAGCTCCCTTCCTAGCCATTCTCTCTTCTCATTCACACAATTGGCTCAGCTCTTCCTCGATCACTTTTCCATCAACATAACCAAGAAGGTCTCAATCACAGACCTCTATTCTATCAGGCAATTCGAGGACGAGTCCATAGCCGACTTCGTTGCTCGATGGAGAGGCCTTATTAACCAACTCTCCTTCTCTTTACCCCAGGCCGAGCTTATTAAACTCTTTTCCCAAGCCTGTGCCAGACATATCTCTTCCACCCTGAGGGTTCAAACCTTCCGCACTTTTGACGAAGCCTTCACGATGGCTCACAAACTTGAGTTGCGTGCCATCGAGGAGAATAAAGTCAAGTTGCGGAACAAGAATCCCAGCTCTAAGACCAATGACTCTTCCTCTGCCAAGCCATCATCATCCAATTCCAAATCCAAGGCTTTAGCTAATGCCGTGGTTGTCAGACCTTCATCCTCTTCGACCAATCAACCTGAGCCATCTACATCTCAGAGCGCTACTTGCCAGTTCTAGCAAAGATACGTACAACGGCGATATACTCCTCTCAGAGAATCATATGCGTCTGTGCTGGACAAGCTTCTCAAACAGGGGGCCCTCAATCTCCCTCAAGCCCGACCTCCTCCCTAATTCAATCCCTCTCACGCCATCCCCGCGTGGTATAGGGAGCATGACTTCTGCAGCTTTCACCGTGTTAAGGGCCATGACACGGAAAACTGCAAGACCTTTAAGAACATAATCCAAGACATGATTGAAAAGGGGGACCTCATCTTAGACAATCCAAATGCACCTCCTAATCAGGCCATTGACATCTTCAAACAACCTTTCCCCAATCATCCGCCAACTCAAAACAACGTCCAGACCTTAATTGATGACAATCATGAGCACAACGTCTGAACAGTCAATACGGTCTCTCCCTTCGTCCCCAATCAACCTCAAGAGGTTAGTCCATCAATCAGTCCATCACATGTAGATGAACCTCTCTCCCCGGCTAGTTCTCCACCGACCTCTCTCATCTTGGAGGACACCTCGGCTTCACCTGCACCACCGGTCTCACCATCCTTCGTTCTACTGCCTATGGAGGACCCGACCCTTCCTACTTCTCAGTCGCAAGTGGAGAGCACCGTCATCCCTGCCCTTTACCCGCTCGGGGAGCCTCACTTTTCGGATTCTTCTCCACCTAGGGAAGAACCTGTCTCCCCTTCATCTTCATCTAAATCTGTCATGACTTCACCACACCATGCGTCTAAGACCACTACCCCCATCTCGTCTTCAACCTCGCAACCATCAACATCTTCTTCTCAGCCATTTTCCTAGTTAGTGGAGAAAATCGCGCTTCTCCCTCCAAGGAAAGTGACGCCTCAGGTGTTGTGGGAGCGTCTTAAAGCCCTTCAACATACCCACGCCCTCTCATCACATGCCGCTAATCCTCCTAAGGCAGAATCTCGTCAGACTCTTGACAAAGACCAGACTCTCAAACCTCAACCAAACCCGTCCAAACCGAAACCTGCATCTACCTCGTCTAAACCCATCAAATCGTTTGGCATTCATCCTGTCTCCACCCTCACTCACCCGCAAGTGAAGGTGGACCTAGGCCAGACCTCGACCAGCAGCAGTCTTCCAACCAAATCAAAGAGGGCTGCCAGACCTCAAAAGCGAACGTCTCCTTCCCCGTCACCATTGCCATCAATTTTGGGCCCTCATCCTTCGACCTTGACCAGCATTCTTCCCACTCTAGCCTTCAAACAAAACTCGTTGCCTCCTTTGCTTCCTCTGCCTACCTCCAGTCATCCCTCTCCCAAAAAGGTGTTCTCAATCACCAGGCCAGAGCCATCTCCATCTGTCATCACGCCATCAACCCATAAGGTGGTACGGAAATCTCCTCTAGCCTCGCCTAAGTCACCAACCTCGCACATATCAAATAACATGGACCCTCTATTGGGCTCATACTCGTTGATATTGTGCCGACTTCTCTAGACTTCTGACATAACCCTTCCGCCCATCAAGCCTTTCCAACCTCTCGGGTCCAAGCCCTCCTGGTTCGACGATACGAAAATTTGTTTATATCATCATACACCAGGACATGACACCGAGACTTGCTGTGCCCTCAAGGCCATCATCCGCCGCCATATGGAGAAGGACACTCTTCTCCTTGAGGACACTCTCGACCAGACCCCGACTCCTTCCTCTTCAAACACGTCAACATCTCACCAGCAAGACCTGACCCCTTCTTCACCTCCCATTTTCGAAAGCAATGCTATCTGTATAACCACTAGGTCGCAACAGGACAAGGCCAAAGCAAAAGCTGCCATTCCTTGGACCTATCCCTTCATCAAGCCACCTCTTACGCCCAAGCCTAAAATTTCTATCCTTGGTGCGTCCCAACCTTCTTCGTCTTCCTCTTCTGGGCCAATTCACGACTCCATGCTGAAGCAACTTCATCAAACACCTATGAAGATGTCTCTTTATGACCTTATCCAAACCTCGCCTCAGTACCGTCAAGCCCTTGTCCAAGCCTTGCAAGCAGCGGAGGTCCAACCCGAGGACCCCCAACCACTCGCTGCCCTTGTCCATTCTTTATCTCCTGTCAACTCCATCACATTCAGCAATTCTGAGATTCCCACATCTAACACGGAAGATCAGGATGCCGCCCTCTTCATCACTGCCTATGTCGATCGGACATGCATCAAACGCGTTATGATCGACGGTGGCGCTAGCATCAACATAATCTCTACTCACACCTTTGATCAGCTGTCTCTTCCCAAGAATTGTGTCTCCAAAACTGACGCGATCTTACGCTCTTTCAATGACACCACCACCACGACCATTGGCATAGTCATCCTTCACATCCACGTTGGCCCACGCATAGTCCCGGAGCTCTTCTATATCATCGAAGGAGAGTTTCAATACAACCTTCTACTAGGCCAACCTTGGATCCGTGCCATGGCCTGCATTCCTTCCACCCTACACCGTTGTGTGAAGTTTGAGCATGACGGGCAAGTCCATACCATTCCTGCTGACCCTTCACCCTTCAAGACTTGCAACACCACCTACCATCCCAACGATGTCCTCATTCCCATCAAACCGTCAACTCCGGCACCGCCTCCATCTGCGGAAGCTTCAACCAATTCACAATCGGCGATCACCCTCACCTCTCCTCTTCAAGCGCCGACCAAAGACCCCATGGAAGACATCTTCCAATGACTATCACTTGGGGAATATCGCTTGTTGACCCTCGACATGTTCCAAACTCTGCAAGAGTATGGACGCCTTCACCTCAGTCCCAATTACGATCATCGGATCGGGACGGTCATACCTTATGGTCCTCCTCACTTCCAAACCAACTTTGTCTATGGGGGGCTTAATCAAGCTCCTACCAATGGCAATTCCCTCTCTTCACCCCAACCTTTCACATCTGATTTCTCATTTCTTGGCAACCCCGCCTTTGCACACACTTACCTTCACAGGTGTGCATGGAAGGGTTTTGGTTTCGGACGTTATGAGCAGGGCTTCCATCAGCCCATCGAGCCGCTCAATGATCACGATGTCAAGAAACGGTATGGCCTGGGATATCATGACCCCACTCAGGCTCCTTCTGACCTCTGTCTCGAGCCAACCATCGACCAATCTCCTCCAGACTCGCCCATTTCTCCTTCGTCACCTACGGAGTCGGTGGTTTCCATCCCTCCTAGTTTTTTTTTTCCATAAACACCATCCGCCTGGAACCCCTGACCTATCAGCTCAATGGGGTGTCTAGGTCTCTCCCTCTCATTTTTCCCAGCATGGTAGAAGATGAGTCGACAACCATTCACACTGTCCACTGCGTTGACGATGACGCCATCCTTTCCTACATGGGTGCCAACGACTCTTTCATCCAGTGTTTCCTCCCTTTCAAGACCCAGGTTATGTTAAATGAATCCACCATTGACATCAACCTCCCTTCTTCTTCTGATGTTCCTCACGTCTTAAAGATTGGCCAATCTTTAGATGCTCAGGAGCAGCTTGACTATGCCCAGTTCCTTTCCAACCATAGCAAGGCCTTTGCCTGGACTTACAGTGACATGCCTGGCATTGACCCCACCATTGCTACCCATAACATTGTCACCAAACCAGAGGCTAAGCCTGTTAGGCAGAAGCTTCGAAAGATGCATCCTCGCGTTGCGCTCCTTGTCAAAGAGGAGCTTCAACGCCTTCTTTCTGTCTCCTTCATCCAACCCATCGATTATCCATAGTGGGTCTCTAACATCGTCCCAGTTACTAAAGCAACTGGGGGGATTCAGATCTGCATGGACTATCGCGACCTTAACCTAGCCTGTCCCAAAGACGACTTTCCTCTTCCTAACATTGACCAGCTTGTTGATCTCACGGCTAGCCACGAGATGCTATCTCTCATGGACGGGTTTTCAGGATACAATCAAATCCTGATCGCACCAGAAGATCAACACAAGACTACCTTTATCACCCCATGGGGGACTTTCTACTATCGAGTCATGCCTTTCAGCTTGAAAAATGCTGGTGCCACCTATCAGCGCGCCATGACCTACATTTTCCACGATCTCCTCCACAAAATCATGGAGGACTATGTGGATGACCTTCTCGACAAGTCCAAACTTCGCTGCGACCACTTGACCATTCTCACAATCATCTTCTCTCGCCTTCTTCAATGCAATGTCCACCTCAACCCCAAGAAGTGTGTCTTTGGGGTCCTCTCAGGCAAACTTTTCAGCTTCATCATTTCCTTCCGTGGTATCGGGATAGATCCTCCCAAGATCTGCGCTATCCTCGAAATGCCACCCCCGACCAATCTCAAGTAGCTTCACAGTCTACAAGGGAAGCTCCAGTCCATTCGCCGTTTCATCTCGCAACTTTCAGACCGCTGCCAACCTTTCCATCACCTCCTTAAGAAGGATGTCTCCTTTAAATGGGATAAGGACTGTCAAGAGGCTTTTGAGGCCCTCAAAAGCTATCTGGTCTCCCCACCAGTCCTCATTCCACCTAAGAACGACCAAACATTCTACCTTTATATCTCTGCTACCAGCCATTCGTTAGATGCCATGATCGCGCACCGAGATGAGCATCATCATGAGCAAGCGGTTTACTACATCAGCCGAACACTGGTCGACTATGAAACTCGATATACTCATACCGAGAAACTCTGTTTGGCATTAGTCTTTTCCACTACCAAGCTCCGCCACTATCTTCTCAACCACAAAACCTTTGTCGTCACTCACACCGACCCTCTCAAGTACATGCACTCCAAGCCATACCAGAATCAACGTATGGCTCAGTGGCTCATGCTACTTGCGGAGTTTGACCTCGAATTCATCTAGCAGAAATCCATCAAGGGGCAAACCATCACTGACCAACTGGCAGATGCCCCTCTTCCCGACAACCAACCTTCCCACTGCGAGTTCCCTGACGAGTCTATCGCTACCCTTTCCACCGATGACACCGTCTACCAAATGACCATGTTCTTTGACGGCTCCAAATGTCAACTCGGCGGGGGTGCGGGGGTCATCCTCATCCCACTCGAAGGGGAGCCCATGCCTCTATCTTTCAAGCTTGACTTTGATTGTACCAATAATATGGCCGAATACGAGGCCTTAATTTTGGGACTTCAGACTGCTCTTTCTCTCCACATCAAGTCTATCAACATCTTTGACGACTCGCAGCTCGTCGTTAATCAAGTTAACAGTTCATATCTCTATAAAAACAAAGTTTTACAGAGGTATAAGAATCGTGTTGACCTTCTTTTAGCATCTTTTGACCATCACCTCTTGCAGACTGTTCCACGCTCTACGAACAAGTTTGCTGACACCATGGCTTCTCTTACTTTGCATATCCCGTCTTCATCATCATCATCTCACCTTTTTGTCACAGTGCATCATGTACCCTTGCCTTCATACATCTCTCCTCACATCGACCATATCAACATTGTCAATTCTAGCCCACGAGATGACTGGTATAAGCAACTCGTGGACTACTTGTCTCTTTCTGTCACTCCTCCCAACCTCTCTAGCAATGCGCGGCGAGCTTTCATCAAGCGCACAGCTCGCTATACCATGCTAGGGGGTCTTCTCTATAAACGAGGCTTCGACGGCCTCCTTTTTCACTGTCTAACCTCCATTGAAGCTCCTCAAGCCATAAAGCAAGTCCATGACGGGATTTGTGGCGGACACTTCAGTGGAAACTCGGTTGCCAAGCGCATCCTTCGCCTGGGTTATTATTGGCCCACCCTTCATCAAGACTGTAGTGACTATGTTTGACGTTGCATCAAGTGTCAGCAACACTCTAACCTGCTTCATCTCCCCAGTCACACCTTGCAAGTCACTCAGGATTTTTGGCCTTTCTCTCAGTGGGGCTTGGATCTCATCGGTGAGATCAACCCTCACTCGTCTCTTCATCATCAGTCCATCATCACTGCCACTGAGTATTTCACCAAGTGGGTGGAAGCCATTCCTCTTGTCTCCACAAAAGCTGACAAAATTGCCGACTTCATCAGCAGCCACATCATCTGTCATTTTGGTGTCCCTCACAAAATCATCACTGACAACGGCAAGTCCTTCAAAAACAAGACTGTCCAAAAACTATGCGACTCATTTGGCATCAAACTCAGCTTTTATTCACCTTACTACCCACAAGCAAATGGGCAGGCAGAGGCTTCCAACAAAATTCTCACTAAAATTCTCATGAAGGTGGTCGATAATACAGGTAGGGATTGGCACATTCATATTCCCTTCGCTTTGTGGACTTACCGCACTAGCATCCGAACCTCTACGGGTGCTACTCCCTTCTCTCTCGTGTACGGAACAGAGGCTGTCTTACCTCTCAAAGTACAGATCCCGTCTCTCCACATCTCTCTACATGACATTCTCTCCAACGACAACTTTCGTCAAGACCGCCTAGCTCAACTTGAGTTACTCGACGAGCGCCGTCTTGCTGCCCTTAATCATCTCCATGTCTACCAAAGTCGCATAAAGCGGGCCTACGACAAAAATCTGTGAGAATGAGATTTCAACATCAGAGACCTCGTCCTTAAAGAGAATCAGCACGTGACCAATATGGAGCAAAGTAAACGAGGCAAGTTCACCCCCAATTGGCTTGGACCTTTTATCATCATGCACAAGTATGGGTCAGGAACTTATCGTCTATCTTCCCTCGACGGACGGCCAGAACCTGAGCCTCTTAATGCGTTACATCTTCGACCATTCTTCTGCTAGTCGAGTACTCGTCTACTTGACACGTAACTTGAGCTCGTCCCTTGAGTAATCCTCGTCCTCTTAATTCTCATCCCTTCCAACCCTATTTCCCTTTAACAAGTCTTCTATAACCCTTTTATGATGCATGGATGCTTTGTCCTAATAAAAGGGGCATCCTTGAACTTCTACAGCCTTGTCCATGACTCTAAATCAAAAAAAAAAAACAAAAAATATATCAAGATGTCAAAACATATCCATGGTCACAAAATCAAGTCAAAATCAAAAAGACAGACTGCTCCCTCGAAGGATAGCTGTGCTATCATTGCTGTATTACTAGACTGATCCCTCGAAGGACAGCTAGGCCAACCTATCAAACATTATTAAGCAAAAATATAGACCACTCCCTCGAAGGATGGCTATGACTAATCTTACTACAAACAGTACCTTTCTTAGAAGCTTCCTGCATTGATCAGCTTCGTAAAATGACCACTACATCAAAAGACATCTCTATGTAGGCTTCCCGCATCGATCAGCCTGCACCAAAAAAAAAAAAAAATGAGTCACGGACTTGGCTTGTAGTTGTCTCAGGGTCTCCTATAAAAGGGGTAAGATTATTCTTGCTCTTAAACTGGGTTACCCTATCCTCCTCCTATCACCTGTTCAAGGGACTTCGAGCTCACTTTAATGTCAAAGTGATTCGATTACCGTTCTAACTCAACACTGGTCAACGACGTAACACATGAATGGGGCTTTTGTTCTAATAACCCCTATCTCTGCTTCCTTTCTGGTCCTTGTCAATGAAAGAGCGATTTGCCTTTCATCTTTTCTCTTCACTTTAGTCACATTTAACCGCATCAATCAGCGACTCATCTCAAATCCAGCCATTTTTATCATTTTCAGCTGACATCATCCTAGACCATTTCACATAGTTTCTATGGACACCAGTGCCCATGGAAACTACCGACTAGACCCAATTTATGTTAAGCATAAACCAATACTTGCTGAAGCATAAATAGACTTCTATTCATTCTTAGCATACATCCATCACGACTATGGAAACTTGCTAGGGATGAAAGACTCTCGACCAATTCTATAGAATACACCATCTGTAGCATCATTTTATCCTCATCTTACCCTCGTCATTTCAACACATGACCAATCTCATCATCGACCCATTTTGCCTCTTATTTGTCCGAACTACATTGGTCTGAGGCCCTATGACTAGGGCTATGTAGGTAGCACTCAGATAACACATCCTTTGAGGTTAGCTCGACCACCCCCATTTGTTCGTCTCCTTGATGGACAAACCCTCTCTTCTTTGACTCTTATCACGACCAACTTTCACAAACTTTGACCAAGACCAATCATTTTCTTTGACCAAGACCAATCATTTTCTTTGATCGAGACCAATCATCGACTTTGACCAAGACCAATCAATCCCTCTGACCCTCCCTCCCTTTTAGGGAGAACTACATCGGCCTGAGGCCCCTACGACAGGGGCTATGTAGGCAGCACTCAGTTGACATGGGGTCTTCTGAGGTTAGCTCGGTCGCATCCTTTTGTCCATCCATCCTCTTGACCAATGACCATCTTTCGACCTTCGACCACTTCCAAGACAATGTTGCCTTGGTTGTTTTTGCGTGTGTGCTACCTCACGGCTGGCTGGCAGAATTGTCCACAGACTATTTTTGACCCTTCGCAAGTATAGGATCGCGAGCCAGTTGATCCCTACTACTTGTGGCTTTTTCATGTTTTTAGGAGCACTTCCTGAGCCCTGGATACCTGGAACATGATGACCATTTGGAGCTTCAGCTTAAATTGAGTGACCCGATCAGTAGATGACTAAATGCTGGGGCCTGATTACTTCAATTTTGGCACTCTTTGACCCTCGACATGCGACAATTTGACTCGACCATCCCGTGATGTGGTATACGCACAATCACGACTTTTGCAGCATTTTCACTCACTTTTCATCTTTTCTCATCCATTTCTCTGTCAAATCGACACTCGATCTTCGGTTCCCTTCTCTCGACTATCGCTTTGAGGGGGGAACACCTCATCCTTCACCTGGGGCAACCACTCCCTATTTTTGTCTTGCAGTTCATTCAGAACAATCAACAAGACAAAAAGGGGCAAATGTAGACACCACAAACGTGTCTACACCTTGGTCCTCCCCCTTGGCCTTAAACCCCTATCCTAACCCTTGACCTTGACCCCCTTTCCACCCTACCCTTGCCACCTTGGATCCTCCCTTGAATCCCTCTACCTTCCCCCTAGCATTTATTAGGCCAAATCTCTTCTTTATTTTCACCCCACGCCCATTTTGGCATCCTCGTGACCGTTCTTCCCATCCCCCCTCGCTCGGCGGTGTGCAAGAATGGGCAGAGGCTATTTTTAGCCTATGTCCCCATTTTGCGACTGTCGACGTCGGCGACCCTTAGGCCGACGTCGGTGAAACTGCTAGCGTCGACATCCTTCATTACCCCTTTTTGCATCCGTTACAGCCCCCTGGACCCTTGAGCTCGAAAATAGACTTCTCTTGGCACTTTAGCTTTCATCTCTCCTCTGTCTTGACCTCGTGCAACAGCAGCAACAGGTGCAAAGGCTCTAGATCAGGGATTTTCTTCTTGATAAGTCTTCCATGGCTCCAACAACAGCTTCTTCAACTCTTCAGTCAGCAAGCCAAAGGCTGCAAAGCCTTCTCAGGTCCTGTCCTCTGTGTATCTTCCTCTTCCTTGTCCCTCTTTTACTCCAATCCCCGACAACTTCCTTATCCCCCTGTCAACAAAAACCTTGCACAAGGCACCCAACCAGAGCAAGACTACTCCTCAGTCCATTCAGACCCATCCCCAAACTCTGTCTCAACCCTCTTAGCATCCCGGACCCGTCCATAGTCTAGAAAGCAACTCAGACCTGACTACAGGCCATAACCCCGACCGACGCCGGTCACTACCCCAACCGACGTCGGCAGGATAGCCGATGCCGGCAGATCAGATAACCAACGCCGGCAACATTTCCGACCTCGGCGATTGTCTTCAGCCCAACAGCTCCTTCAGGTAATCATTTTGGTCTTTTCTTTCCTTTCTGATTTCTTTGTCACTTCCGTATTCTGGCATTCTATCTTTTTACCAGTCACTTATCTTATCAAAACAGTGGGTTGACCTCCCTTAAGGAAGTTTTTTCACTTTCGGGAACAAGATTTTGCTTGGCAACCCACTGCCTATTCATCTAATGTTTTCTTGTCCAAGTTTCCTTTTTTCTTGCAGGTGTCATTCCTCCACAGCCAAAGAGGAGTGCTCACAAATGTCTAGATTTACGGTGCGCAATCTTTAGTCCAGGTACTTCCCAAGCCTTGTCCATTACTTCTTTTTAGTTTCTTCTTTCTCTTAGATCTAAAAGTGAATTTTGAGTGGAAACAAGAGGCTTATCTCCAACTTGATTCTTGGATGTGTAAGGAGATTAAGGATCTCAAAAGGAAAGTGGAAATTATGGAAGATAACCAAAAAGCTGCATGGAACAAAATTAACCACATGGAAAAATAGATAAGAGATATCCTAGTCAAGCTCAAAGATTATGAGAATAACCTTTGGGAACTCATTAGGGAGAATAGAACAAAAATGAAGTAACATCCAACATTTGTGCTGTAGCTGCCAATATTGGAAAAAGAGCTAGTGAGGAGACCAAATCTTTGGAGGGGCCTAGCAAAAGGACGAGACAAAGCTCAAGAAAGAAGGCTACACAAGAGGGAGCCAAGTTGGCAGTAACTACCACTCAGGATACTGTTGTGAAAGGTAAATAAACTATGAAAATGATTTTGGAACTGGAAGAATAGTCTGGTTCTTCTTGTTGGTTATGTTTTCTAGTTCTATTCTCTGGTTTCTTTTTGTAATCTTCTATGGTGTAGCCAGATCTATGTTAAATCTGGGTTTTGACCAGTGGTCTCTCTGGTGGTTCTAGGTTCATATAAAACCTATTTTTGCTACTTCTCTATAGTAGTTTCTAGGTTATGCCTGTGGGCATTGAAGCTTTATCTTTCCTTGTACTTGGGTTTCGGGGTCCCATCAAAACCTATTTTTACCTTTATCTAAAACAACAAAGATATTTGACTATTTCACAAAATGATTATGTAAATGGTTGTTAGGAGAAACTATGGTCCTAAAGTTTTATGAAATATGAAAGTTGTTATTGCTAAGCCTTAATGAATGTTGATCAAAAATTGTAATTCTAAAAACCTAATCTAGCATGAATATTCATAATGAAAAAGTAAACAATAGTGATTTGATAAAAAAATGAGAAAATAAGTAGGGTAGGGTAAAAAGAAGGATGATTGTGATCTTTAGTCCAAACATCTTGACAAAGCTTAGATTTCATCAAAGGTGTGAATCTTTAAACCAACATATGACATGAAATTACCAAAATTATAGATCCTATCATATACCAAGAAAATGTCTAAGGCTATTTGAAACATGTAAATTATAAATTAGATTCACTTTAAAATATTTACTTAAACAATAAAATTGGATTTACACATCTTCAAGGAAAGCAATGATATTAAAATGAATCAAATAACCTTCAGTTAACCTAGCATAAATCTCAAATTAACAATTTTACATTAATATATGAACATCTAAAATTCATGAAAGTAATTAAAATATAAACATCAAACCAAAAACTTGAGGAAGTAGCTATGATAACAAACAAACAAAAAAATATGACACAATATTTGTAAAATTTTCTTGATTGCATTACTTGCTCCAAAATTTACACAATTTTTTTTCTAAAAACATCCTTCCCTTTTTATAATGATAATAACCCCTTTATAGTTTGAAACAACAACCTTATGATGTATGTTGGTTATTCATTATCAAATGAGAATTATACAAGTTTCAAGGACAAGTGTCGTCTTACAACATTCTAGAATTATTGACACTTTTCATATGTAACTAACCTATAAGTCATATGTGTACAAATTGCACATGATTTTACAAAATAGAGTATTATTTTCAATTGATTTACATTGTTTTGATATAAAATAATATCCTAAGTCAAATTAATTAAATTTGAGATGCCCCTATATTTGCATCATTTGGATTTTGTGCCAGGATTTTCATGGCTTTATCTTATTTTCCATCAATCAACTTGATATTGATGATTGGTTGCATGAAATCTCCTCCTCTTGCCCTACCAAATCTTTGAAGACCTCATAAACTCTATCCATTCTTGTCTAATACTCCTAGAATTACTAATCTTCTCATCTACTGACAATATCATGTCTAAGATACGTTTTTAGTTAGCCCCTATAGTACCCTTGATTTTATTCTTTACCTCTTGGATGAACTAGGTATCTTTATGCTAGAACTCTTCATCAATTATCAAGCCAATATGACTATTGATGGTTGAATCCTTGATCAAACCTCCTATTATTTAAACCATTCTAACTTCTAATTTTTTGAAGTCTCTTAAGAGATATTCTATGACATTTTATTGCTTATTCATATCCTTGATCTTCTCCACCAAGACCATCATAACCATATTCATATGTCATAGGCTGACTATTTTGAGTTCAAAAATCTAGGCTTCCATCAATATATTGAATAATTATTTTAATTTATTATCTAAATATTGTCATTGATTAACTTGGTTCATGTCCATGGTATGTTTTTTGCATACTATGTCCAATTTGGACCCTATATATTTCAAAAAATTGAATGTATCATATATAGTTGTCTCAAAATTAATAACAATGTCTACTAGAACTGATAGAATGGATTTCTCTTCTAGATTCTTATTCTCTTGTTTTAACAATTTAATGGCATCTTGTAACCTTTATACCATGGATTTTGATAGCTCTAAAACATCTTATTTAAATAAAGGGTCCTCCCCTCGACTTTGTTCTCTCTTTTGGGTTAAATGAACCAAAGTTTCCACCTTTTGATGTAATCTCTTTGCCTCCTTCCATGGAAATTGCCTTAGTGACCCTTTATATTAATGTAGCATATGGATCATACCTAAGCCAAATTGAAGATTAACCTATATGATTAATTAACACCTCTATCTATATGCCAACTGATTGAATTAGATTAGCCAATATCTTTGATCCTTCATCTTTCAATGCTAGGATCCATGTATTTAACTCTTATTGCATAAGGATGTCTGTTGTATTTACTATGGCCCATGAATGATAAGAAGTAGGAATCCTTTCCAACCTTAGTTTATATATGAACCATTTAGGTATAATTGGTCCATAGATTGGTTATATTCACTAAATAAATTGATGTCCTTTGGAGGTGGTGTGATGGTCACTTTAGCTTCCTTTACTTTTGAGAAAATTACAATCTCAACTTTCCTCTTGGGAGGATCAATGAAAATTAATTATAATGAATTTTATTTTCTCTTACCCTACTTATATTCCTCAACTATCTCCTCTACATCTGAGTCTAATTCATATGTCATGGATAACATTCTCAATGCATCCTCCATAGATTCTTGAGGATCTAAAGCTATCATGTGAACCTCTTATTAAGGTAAGTCTTGCTATTCTAATCTAGAATATTTAGGGACTGAGGAGCTTAAATAAAATTCAATTTTTCTATTTTCTTTAAACCTATGTTATAGCCTAGAAGAACCAACATTTACCAAATGGCATTGCCTTGGACCAAGTTTCCAGCTATCCTTCATTTTTTGATCTCTTTATAATTTGGACTCAGGTTTTATATTGTGGTATTTCAATCTTATATAAAATTAATAGTATGAGCTTACCTTGGTGTATACAAAGTCAAATACACTATGTTCATAATCATAGGGCACAAATAAAATACCTTTGATTCTTAAATGATCCTTTACTCTACCATATGGATCACATTGTCTATGATCATCTATCTATAGGTTGAAGGAAATGTATGTTTTAAAGAAAATTGAATGTGGTACCATTGCTTAAAAATGGTTCTATCAATTATCGTGAGCAAAATATGAATAAGTCCCTTTCTCTTACTCTTGTAAATGCCATATATCCCATTAAATAATTGCTATAAAATTTCTTGTTCTGCCAACTTGTCAGGCACATGGACTGATAGTTTGGGAGGGGTAGTTTGGGTTCCTTCAATTATTATTATTTTTAAATCCATATATATACATATGTGCCCCATTTTGTCAATGTATTTCTTTATTAAATATCTCATCCTCATCATGGGGATACCATCAATAACTTGTATCAAATTAGGGTAAACATAGTCACATATGAATTGGATATGGTCTCTATATCTATAAATATGAAATTTAAAATTGTATTTGGACATAATATGGGTAAAATTAGTAGAAAACTCTTTTTGTTTAGGGATTTTGGTTGTGACACATAGGGCATCTAGAAAATAGGAAATCATGTAAAATTTAGTCCTTTTCTTTGTTTTGATCTCATAAATCTATTTGCTTAGGGAAATGCTAATAATTTCAAATAGAGGAGGAACCACCACTTATTCAATTATTAAATATATCATAGACACCCATATATGTTATATGTATGCCATATTTACAAATATATATAGCTTTCTTAACATAGTCATGATCATTCTGACTGCAAGTCTGAATTGACTCACAAGGATTATTTTGTAAGATCTAAAATGACCTTGTTACCATCTTATAGCCATTTTGTCAAGATATCCATCATGGTATGCCTTTAGGCCCATGTATTAATATATTTTGGGTCTATTTTGGGCTTAGTAAATTTATAATAAGACTCAAAATAAATAGGGGATATGTATGCAATTTTGCTTAAACTAGGTTCATGAATGATCATACCCTTGTCAATTTTAGCATCTTTGAATATAAGATTCATGATATAGATATAGTGTAGTACCTCTAGTTTAATATTAGTATAATGGAGTCCTATCCTCTAAATTTATATTATGTCATCATATATTCTCTTAACTAGGAGTAGTTTCTCTTCTTCCTTGGTCAGAATTCCATGGATCTGAAAAGTCTAGAATAAGCTTGTGCAATTATTATCTATAGTGTTTAATGAGGAAGATATAAACTCTATATCATTGAAAAATTGACCTTATACATTTTATGAAAGGTATAATTTAACCACTTTCTTTAAAGTAGCTCTATGTGTTTCCATTTATATAAATCTAATCAAATTATCCACTTGGGAATGACAATTAAACTCTTTTGGCTATCTAATTGAACTAATTAAATAATTTTGATCACTAAGATCTCTCTTTTGGATTAAATTAGTGAATACATGAATAATTTATGGATTTTCATATGTTCTATGGCTTTTTAGAGGTTAAATAGAGCTTTAATGTTAATGATCAAGCTTGAAACATGTGATTTAGTGACTTAAATCATATTTTGATCTCACATTTATACGTTTACATGCTCAGGTACACCATATATTTTTATCTAACTTGTTTGCCTATGTGTCATACCCTCCCAACATTTTTCATTTAATTTCAAAACATGACCATTATCATATTAGACATGTCTCATTATCTCTTACCTCCTAGAAATTGATTAAATTCACTCCATCAATCTCCTTAGGAGTCTCCTAGCGTTGATTTTTAATGCAACTATTGATTTTTGATTTGGGCCTGAAATATTGTGACACTTTGAAGCCTCATGTGTCTTATATGTACTTAGATAACAATATTAATTTGGTTAATGTTTTGATACCATGTGGTGTCCTTTCATACAATCTAGGCTCTTTGACTTACTAAATTGATTCTCACCATCAATATTCATTTATAAGATTGAAAACACACTATTGATCTTTGATATGTTTGATTAAACATGCACCATTGATATGTTAAATGCATGATCAAATGTGGGCCATTGATCTCATATTTATTCATATAATCAAATGTGGGTCATTGATTTGCATCTAATTCACCATGATCATGACATATGTCACCATTATGTTTAATCTCAAGATCCTTTGACATGTTGAGTTTGTTCTCACCATTATATCTCCAATTTCATGATTGAACACACTCTATTGATCTTATATCTTGACTTTTTTATCCTAGACTTCAACATGGATCACTGATTGGGATTTGCATGTAGAACATGCACCATTGATCTTTGATCTATGAACATAAACTTATTGACTTCATAGATCATCTGCATTCCATTGATATTTGATCCAATTGAGTGACACTTTAACAGTTGGCATTCATGCATTTAATTCATAAATATGAATATTAAAATCAAAAGATAAGTGTTTGGGATATGTAAAGACTTACCATAAAACATAGACTAAAGTTTTAATGAATTAATAAATTTAATCAAAACTTAAGCTAAAATTAAACTAGGACTAAGGTGGTATAAAGTGACCCATCAAAAATATAAATCCACATTAATAAGACCTTAGGATAAATTCATTTAGACTAAAGTTTTGAAAATCATTTAAACTCATATTCAATTAGTCAATTAAGGACCAAATTAGTTAACCAACGAAGGGTCAAATTATCATTGTATCTTAAACCCATGAACATTTTTTCATTTTAACAAAGATCCATTGATCCTCCAAGATGGAAACATATGAACAAAATGTTAGAAACATTAGATAAAATTAAATAAAGCTTATTTACTAACATGTCAATGTAAGCTAGATAAAACATGATATTAAATAATTCACTTTGATCAAGTTGAATGCCTAATTTATAGCATAATTTTCAAAATTGAACAACAGTACTCATTTTTTTATAAATGGGGGTATGTTGACCTCAATAGGATGTCCTTCAACATATTTGCTAGGTATTCTAATTTTGGTGTTCTTCCTCTTTTATGTCCCATATTTTCTCCATTAACAAGAATTTATTTCACAACCTATAAGTAGTTGAGTCAAGATAATATATCATAATATGAATTAGACATTTATAGGAGTTAATCTCACTTTATTTACACTTGGAGGATTTATCACACACTTTCAAAAAACTAATCATATTTCCCATGCAACTTCTCTATTTACAACTAAATCAATTAGGCTTCTTTTTCACAACATGAATTACACTCAAACAAGACTCTATAAAATTTTCACATGGATCTCTCCCCTTTTAAAAAGCCTCTCTTAATTTTATTTTTTTTGAATTCACTCTAAATTAAGCTTGCCTTTCACAACTTTCTTATAACTAAACTAAAGTTTCACACTTTATCAAATGACTCTTCTTCACTTACAAGAAATTTCTTAGACCTACAATAAAACTCAAATAGAATTCTCTAATACCGATTGGTGAATTCATGGTATGGGATACTAATGAAAGGATTCCCATGGTTGTGTATCTAAAGTCATAATGTAATAAAAAAACATTCTATTTTCATTTTACATGATTAAAATTCTCAAAATCCCTTAGTTTTTTACTCAAAAACTTCCTCTACTATGGCCCCTATATATTATATGTCCCCTTTATGTTTTTATTTAATCTATTGACTAGACCCTTTTCCCCTCTTAAAGTTGGAAACTTCATATATCTTTTCGCTTCTCATTTGTTGAATCTTGATTATACTTTATCTCTTATATTTAATTTTTTGAATATTTTTACTCTTCCACTCATCAACACCCATTAATAAGATAGAAATCCCATTTTTATTTTTCAATGTGAGGTTTATTTATTTTATAACTTGTTGGCCTTCTTGAATTCTCTCCTCAAGTTTTTGTGATTCCTAGAGAATTTATTGTAACAATAACCATGCATTTTATATAACTACCTCGTGAATGTAATAAATTTAAATATATCCAATTATGCCCATAATACATCATTTGGAATTTTATTTTCAAAACGTTGGTTAGTTGAAATAACATGTGTGTTCCCTAATATTTAATATCTATTCAAATTGATCCACCATGAACTGACATTATTTTGACAAGTCATGTTTCATTTCCCTCTATGTTATGTAATTTACATAGTTCAAAATCCTTCTTTTATCTCATGGACCCATGATATTATGTATTGAACTCAATTTTCACACACATACATCCACTTTATTAATTGTGATATCCATTCTATGCATATCTATTGGAGTTAAGAAATTCACTTTAATATTATCATCTATCCACCTAAGATATTGTTTTATCCTTTTAGGAATTAACAAGTGTAAATACTATTTTATTAAGAATATAAGTAGACTAAATCATGCAAAGAATATGTAATAAATACATCCATTGATTTTTTATATAATTGACTAGTTTTGAATTTTATACAAATAGAAATTAATAATGCAAATAAAGACTTTGCTAGAAAACACATGATACAGATGATCTAAGTACTAGAAATAGAGATGGAAACTAGTACGAATTTCATAAAATAGATCATTGTGTTATAAAATTTTATAGACAATAACACCATTAGTGGTAGATTGGTGGTAGTGTCCTCAATGTAATACTATATTGAGTTTCTAGGTGCACCTATGTTTATATATCTAGGGTCTATTCTTATGCACATGAGTTCTATAACCTTGTATTATGATTTTAATAGATAATTTATTATGTGAAACCCTAATCCTCTATGTAACTATGGCATGAGCTAAAAAGTGTATTCATTAGTAGGGCAAGATGGACATCCTTAACATCCCACTGTGAAGAGAGTTTCTTACATAACAAAACTCTGAGGAGGGATCAATCTTGATGTAGTTATCCCAACCTAAGTGTTGATTCAAGTGAAAGTGATGTTAGTATGATAGTATCCTTGAGTGCCTTGAATGTGCTTGATATTAAAAATCTATAAAATCTAAGCTTAGAAATATTGTAGATGGTAATATGCATAAGTAGGGTAGAATAGGGATTAATAACCTTAATTATGATCAACTTGTTATGTGTTTGAATGTGTGTTTTACATTTGATTTCCATATAGTAGTTAGAGGGATAATATTCATGTATTTATATTAGTTTATTAATTATGTGGATTATAAAAGATAAATAGGCCAACCTTAGGAGGCTTTAGTTTTAAAAATATATCCATTAGTGAAAATATAGGGTAAAGGACATTAACAACATTTTGGGGACAATAGTGTGACATGACACTAGTGTCCTTATTATGGCACCAATGTCCAACTAGAAGAACATTAGAAACAAAGGCCTAGGATTAGGAAATGAGGGTATAGGACTACTTTGGAGCTTACTAAGGATGCTTGTGGCCTGCATAAAGGCTAGATAAGTGTGATGATAAGATCTAGGATAGGTCTAGGGAAAATTTAGGAATATTTAGTCTCAAGTGTCACTCATACCACTTTTCAGTGATTACATTTTTCCCACCTTTATTCTAGAAATTTAGCATAGAAAAATGACTAGGATAAAGGAAAAAAGAAGTGTATTTGAAATTACCTAGGAGGTGAAGCTCATGAAACTGAGTCTAGATATGTGAATCATGTTCCAATGCATGTCCTAAAAATTAGACATGTATAAATTATTACTTAATCAAGAAATATTAAAATTAAAAGAGTAAATTGAGTAAATAATTAAAATTAAGTAAAATTAAGTAAAGAGATGGGAAAGAGGAAATGAATGAATACACCTCATTTGGTATGTGAACCAATACATGAACCTGGTGAAAACCTATGTGTGTTCATGTATATAGTGATCAATCATTAAATATCTTGGAATAAGTTAATATATTACTCAATCCTCATGTGTGGGTGGCTCAAGAACTCAATCCAATTTTGACTTTGTCATTATTGACCCCTACTTGGTGGATCATCACCTATGAATAGCTTGGATTAGAATAATAGTGTGTCTAAACCTCTCATGTGGGTGGCTCAAGAACTCATGTAGGATATGAATCCATAAATACACACCCATGTGTAGTAGATGAAGTACTATAAATGTCTAAGTATATATAACTATGTATGTTAGATCTATGACCACTTAGGTATATTAGGAAGATTTAGGTCACTCAAGAATGACAACCACTATAGATGGACTAAGGAATGAAATTAAAGTTTAACCTATAATATTATGTCAAATATATACATCATAGATAATGACATGAAATTTATCATTCCATTTGATAGTTTGATATGCAACTAACTATATGGAAACAGTGTGCCATGCACATGCCTCCAAATCTGATAATTGAATATAATGTGCATACATAACATAAAAATGTAAGATGATTTGATCATAAGTATTTAATGTAATATGCATGTTATGTATATCATTCACAAGGTTATCAAGATAGATGTAATAATGTATGTAATAGTAAATATGAGTAATAACTAAGTAGCTACCTAGGGGGATGGGGCATGATGTCATCATGGTACCCAAGTAAGAAGGGTATATAGAATAGGTAAATCATGGAATTGAAAAATAGTGTGTGTAATAATAAAATACAAGTGTCATGGCCATGATGAATATAATAAAGCATACATTCAAAACACATGAATCACACAATGTAGGCCAAGGGGGCACAATACAAGGGACATGAGCACATAGCACTAAAGATGAGAAAATTAGACATACAACGACATGTTTAAATGTACATATAGGCAAGGAATAAGAAAGTTATCTTAGAGCCACATAGAAGGAAATATACAAATGTTTGCATACATAATTAGGAAAGCACACACACATGACATGGTTACATGTCCAAAGCATACATACTATGAATACAAGTGGAGTAAACACAAATAAAAATGGCATATTCAAATTCCATTGAATAAAAGAATCATATAAATACAATCAATTCTAAACTATGTAAGCTCAAAATTAAAGTATGCATGAATATGTAACACAAATTTGTGTAAAAGCTAAGATGTATATATGTTGAGTCTAAAGTAGTAATAATTGGAAAAAAATATGATTAAGAGTGGCATGATCAATATCAAGATATAACAATGATAAATATGGTATATAGAGTATAGAAGGATAAAACTTGGTAATTAAAACTATGTATATGATTCCCCAAGGGAGAATGTGTCAACTGAATACCCATGTATCAGTGTATATGCCCCTAGTGGGTAGATAATATTATGTCTTTATTCATGTAATGGACTTGCTTTATGTAGTATTCTATAAGCACTCGATAATGACAAGTGAAACATGTAGTATGATAAAATTGACTATACTAAGATAGCTAGAAAATGTAGTGTCTAGAAAATATAAGAAATGTAAACATAATAATGCATAAAATATGTAAATTTTATATTTTATGATTTTTTTGAATGTTTTTGTGTTTTTGAAATATTATAATGTTTTTGTATTTTATTTAAATAAGATATGTACAAGTAACATGAAAATGAACTATGTACAAGGAACAAGAGAGAAGGAAAGTATGTATAAGAAGAGAGAAACCATACTAATCGATAAGTATCATGGGAGACTCACTATCACTATAACCTATGTCACATAAGGGAAATGTGATCATGCATGATATGTGAAAGGGTAATTGTGGTCCCATGATCTACTGTAATGAATGATCTATATATGTATCTACCTATGTAGTGGTGTTATGAATCTATGGCACTGATTATAGTGTCCTTTGAATTATAGGGGTCATATGAACCCATATGGTAGAAGAAGTTATAGGTGACATAGGTTACCTATGCTAAAAACCTTGAGATTAAAATAATACTGATCTCAGTAAAAAGTCAGTGGATGAAGGCCTTGTAAAATCTATAACATATCTAGGAGTCTCTCTAATAATGGCCTCCATGTGAGAGTATGTATATGTGTTAATAATACAAGAATAGACCTTGATTACATTACTGGCTCTATGAAAATTTGTGGTGTATAAATAGAAACTATGATCTAAGATGTAACTGATAATTATGCTATATTTGGTAACTATGAAATAATTGGTAATTGTGATGTAATTGCCTATATAAGAGGTAAAGGATACTCATATAGAAGATACTCCTATTTGATCATCTAATTTTCATGTATATATTTTATGCATATATGCACTATAGATGGGATGGATTGTTATTTTTGTATCTATGGCCTACCTAATAACATATTAAACATACCTACATTAGGTACTACTAAAAATTGAGTGGCCACATGTGCTAGGTCAACCTATAATAGAAGCATAATCTTTCCAATGGAGCCCTAAACATGACCACTAAAACAAGTGATAACTATGTCTATAGGGAATATATCCTATTTTGAATACCTCAAATGTTATAAAAGTGTCATAGTGCACATGTTAGTGTTTGACCCATTGTCAATCATAAAACTATGGATAGGATGATGATTTATGTAAAATTATATAGAGTGAATTTTAAATTTTTATCATCATCAACAATCTCCTTCTCAAAGAAGGTGATAAGTGATCTAGATATAATTTTGTTTCAATACATACCAATGATATTATGTAATGGGTTTGCGTCCTCTATGATAGTTTGATATGAAGCTCATGGTGGATGTGCCTAATATGTGTAGTGAACACTTGAAGTTCTCCCTACCTCGTTATTTGTGATTTTGAAATAGATCTATGAATATATTTTATGTTTCATATTTCATTTGATATTATTTTAGTTCTTTTATGGGCATGCCCACATCAAAAATGTTAGTCTCAATCAAATATTTTATCTTATATTTTAGGCTAATTCATCCATTTTTTGTATGACATGGTGCCCTATGATACTCATAGAATGCACTAGAATCATAGATATTTATAAGAGGCCATGTCATATTAATCTCTTTTATGGGAGGGAGAGATATTACATTGCATTCCAAGATTCATTGTAAACCCACACTAGAAATTCTAGAAGTTTGGTAAAGACTCTAAATGGAGGAACCAATAAAACCAAGTAAGGAGATGGATATGAAGCTAATTTCACTATGGCCATTTGATAAATCTTTTTCTTGGTTTAACTTACCTTGTATTTATGATTAATTAAACTCTTAGTAGTTGATTCTAATCAATTAATATATTTTAGTTTTCCCATTGATATAATTTTAAATTCTCTTTCCTTTTATGTGACACAAATTTGTGAATGTTGGAAACTTATTAAAAAAGATAGCTTCATTTAATGCTGTTAAAATACACTATTTGAATATGTATTGAATTTATTTATCCACCATGAGGCTAGTCAATTTATAAAATAGAGTCTCATATCATAAGATATATTCTAAAATAGGTTTATTTAATTTTTTTCAATAATGCAACTTGAGAATATGAAATATTGACATTGATATTTATGGAGTAGTGTGATTAAAACATGTCTACCAAAGGATTAAATGTTGTGATAGATTGATTCAGTAAGCCATAAAACTAATTTAAGACATAGTACTTTAAACTATGTGTGAAAAGCTTTGTGAGAAGCTAATCATTAGACACATAGTCAAAACTTGTTACATGGAAATATTAGAGATGGTGCTCTAAGTCAACCTTTCCATCATATAATGTAAGCTTAGGTGAAATGAATTTGGATGGCAAGGGAGTTACCATTATGTGGTGTGCCAAAGGTGTATATAATATAACATTAGAATCTAGGTTATGTGATGGCCTAGTTTCTCCCTTCTCAAGATGATAAAACATTAGCCTACAAGGTATTAACCTCATGCATAATAGATTATACATTTGGAGTGGAGGAACTAGACATAATATATTTTTAAATTGTAAATGTTGGTTGTGATATCTGAGTTGACCCCAATATAGGTGTGCCAATGTTATTATCTAGGGGAGTTGAATATTAACCATTGTTTGATTTATTCTTAATTTCCATTATGGCTTATAAAATTTGTGCATGTTTAATGCGTTGTCCCTGAAGTCTATATTTGAAGCTCTATAGGATATCATCCTTATTGAAAATAAATTTGTCATTATTAATTGGAGGGAGAGTGTCCCAATTTTTAATTTGTGTATCATCTTGTCCTTGATTATATTATTCATATTTAGATGCATTACTATTGAAATCCACATAATCAGCGTGTGAAGGATCAACACACAGAGTTATAATAGGTCCCTTATCCATGGTATAAACTCAAATAGTAGGAATTTGAAAATTCTCTATAATATTACCACTTTGCCTAGCACTTCTTGATGGAAGAGAGATAGATTTTTTAGATGGAATGTAATAAATATATTGAAATAGAAATACTAAAATAGAATATATGAAATATAAAAAACTTAAAGTGGCTGATGAAAATAGGAAACAAGGATAAAAAACCTAGGAGAATATAGGGTTAGGGTCTAACTAATGTTCAAAGTAAGTCAGATTCACCAAATGTTTTAACCTTTTATGACTTAAAAAGTGTAAATCCTATGTTTGTTAAAGAGTTGAGTAGACTAAATTATGGAAATAATATTAAATAAATATATCCACTAATTTTTTATAGAGTTGAATAGATTTGACTTATATAAAAATAGTAATAAATAGTGAAAGTAAAGATTTATTTGGAAAACCCCTGATATAGATGATATGAGTACTAAAAATGAGATGGAAGCTATTTTGAGTGTCAAAAACTAGATCCTTATGTTAGAACTCCTCCTGGATAGGATCACCATAATTGGGCATAGTTCCATGATTGGTAAAGTGGTGGTAGTGTCCTAATATTGATGGTAGTGTCCTCTGCATAGGACTATCTTGAGATTCTAGGTGCACTTGTGTCTAGATCTCTAGGGTCTGTGCCTGTATGCATTAGTTCTATAACCTTGTATTGTGATTATAATAATTGACTTATTGTGTAAAACCATAATCCTCCATGTAATTAGGGCATGAGTTAAAAAATGTGTTCACTAGTAGGGCAAGTTGTAAATCCTCAACACCTTGCTATGAGGATATTTTCATACATACCAATACTCTAAGGAAGGATAAAGCTTGATGTAGTTCTCCCCACCTAAGTGTTGGTGTAAGTGCAAGTGATGATAGTATGATAGTAGCTTTGAGTTCCTTAAATATTCTTGAGACTAGAAATACGTAAAATCTATGTTTAGGGTTGTTGTAGATGGTAGTATGTAGAACTAAGGTAGAATAAGGATTTAAAACCTTAATTGTGATCAACGTGTTCTATTTTTGAATATGTATTTTGCATCTAATTTCCATAGACTAGTTATATGGATAAAATTCATGTATTTATACTAGTCTATTACTTTTTTGGATGATAAACGATGTCTAAAATGACCTTAGGAGGCTTTAGTTTTGAATAGAAATTGATTTGGGAAAATCTAGGGTAAAGTGCATTAGTGAAACTTTGGAGAAACTAGCACCATGTGGTGCTAGTGTCCTTATTATGTACTAGTGTCCATTTTTAGAAAACTAAGCATAAAGGGATAAGATTAGGAAATGAGGGTCTAGGACTACTTTGGAGATAACTAGGGATGCTTATGGCCTACATGAAGGTTGGATAAATGTGAAAATAGGCTCTAGGATAGGTCTAGGGTTAAGTTAAGAATAGGTAGTCTCAAGTAAGACTCTTAGCACTCAAATACCAATTTTGGGTGATTACAACTATGGTCCTCACATTTATATTTTTATTTATAATCACCTATGAAAATTACATGATTATAACACTTGTCACCCTCATAAATTCTAAAACTCATCCAATACCCATGAAATTTATGAGTTCCATGAGGATTTCAAATGTTATTGAATCCGTTGATTCTATGGGGTTTTATGAGGCCACTAAAATACATAAACATATGGAGTACATGAATCCATGTTTCCATGCACTTCATTAAGTTGTGGATATTTTAAATTATGTGAACTAAATAATAGTTCATCAAGTCCACAAAGAAGTCTCTTGGCTTAAGTTTAATCTTTGTGAGGCTTTCACATATATTTAAATAAATTATTGGACACTATAGAATATTATATAAGATATATATAAGGTATTTATTAAACTTACGAAATTTTCTTGGCCACTATGGAACTTGAAATTTGGGCCCTAAAGAGGCATATTAACATTATGACCTCTATTAAACTTACAACTTGGAGTTGTGGGAAATAAAATGACATGAAAAATATATCCATGTGATATCTATTAGGATGAGATTTTTCAAAAAATAATTATTGAAAGCTACCAAATTCTCAACCTATTTTTGTTAATTAAATATTT
Organism: Torreya grandis; assembly: GCA_037957365.1. Classification (NCBI taxonomy): domain Eukaryota; kingdom Viridiplantae; phylum Streptophyta; class Pinopsida; order Cupressales; family Taxaceae; genus Torreya; species Torreya grandis. The sequence goes on from JARHVA010007409.1 coordinate 669,368, forward strand.
GAAAAAAACCTTTGATGCTCATACCTTAGGCTCAAAGGGTAGATCAGAGGCATCAGAGGAATTTAGGGTGGATTTATGGACATTAATGCACTTGTATTATTCAAGGGACATTTAAAAATAAATGAAAGGATTGGAATATATAATCTCATGAATATAGAGAGACACCTTAGGTAGTGAGAAGACCAAGTGGTAAGAAAATGAGTGACAAGACTATGGTGAAAGGGATGGACAATACTATTGGTTTTTTTATAGAGATTCATACTATGATAGTGGTAAAGGTTTTTGTGGACATTGCATCATAAAATAATAGCTATGATAGATATTTAAAATGGTGATGTAGTTGAGTGGTTCTCCTAATTATTCTTTAAGAGGATCCATTGGTGGAAGTATAGTGGTTTGAAGGGTTTCTCAAATAAATTAGAGGTGATGGGAAAGGACCTCACAACAAAGGAAAAAGTGAGTTTTAGTGGTGATCTAATAAATCCACCCATGGTGGTATAAAATACCTTATTCATATATATAAATAGTTTTTTTAATATTTTTCATCACAAATGAAGTTTTAGTGAGGACTTTATGCAAGTGGTATAGTTTATAAGCCCATTATCTAGTTAGTAGATGTCCATGCTAGTGGTGGGTGATTTGAGTGGTGCCCCAATGGTTGGTCGGTGGTAGACATGTCAATTAAGTTGACAAATGTTAAATTAAATGAAATGTGGTCATGAATATATCCTTATATCCCTATTTATTATTTATCCATGGCTTTTGCAAGTGATCAACAAATTTATTATAGTTTGTTCAATTTATAAGGTTATGTATTTTTTATATTTATTTATTTTTACTTTTTTTTTTCTAGATTGGAGTTTTTATTAAACCTTAGTATTTTTATTTTAAATCATTTTTCAGGAAATTGAATTTTTTGTAAAGGGGTGATCCTAAGGAACATCCATAAAAATTTCATCCACTTTCACTAGGAAGTAGTTTTCAATCCTAAAACTAGAAAGTAAACTAGATATGACATTATTCTTAGAAATAGTCTTATCAATATTAAAGGTATTATTGTGAGATATTTAAATCCTAAAAAGTATCGTATTAATAATGGACCCCCCATTTTTTTATATCCCATTCATACAAAACTGATAATATAATAATATAAAACTACTTTTACCTTTTTGAGATTTGATAGCTGAGTGACCATTAATGGGCACTGGTTGTTTGAAAGACACACTATATTTTATTTCAAGAAGAAATGGTAAGCTATAGGGAGGTCCCAAGGGAAATTTTACTTCTCCAAACACTTTTTTTGATAAACAATATCATCCCAGTTTGAATTTCAAAGTTGAGGACATGGAAGTGACCATTTGAACACCATGTAATCTTTACACCTAAACATAATTTTTAGCTTGTGTGAAGCCAAGAATGTCATTGAGATGTGTTTTGAGTATTCTTATACTAAAAAATTTACAAATATTATTTTTACATTGATCAATATTGATCAATATACCTTTTTATAATGTGTTTCTATATGTGGCCCCTTTAAGGGTTATTGGTTAAGATTCTTAGGTATAAACAAGAAGGACTATAATTTTTTAATTCCCTCCCAAATATATTTTATCTTTTCCTAAATATATTTCACATATTTATTTTAATGAGACATCCTTTATAGGAATTCATAAGTATATTTAGGGTTTTAGTGATATAGTATGATCATATCTCATTCTATTATCTCCTTTAACAATGTTTTAATCAAGTGAATTTTTATTCATCCCCATTTTTGTCCCATTGGCCCTTGGACATATTTTATATTAGATAAAAGAGTTGAAAATTATACAAAATATTTGAAAAAAATTAAAATCAAGTCCCACCTTAGGCACCATAGTGTTAGGGTTGTTTTTTATAATATTTTCAAGGTCAAATGGATTAAATGTTTTAAGAATTAGCATGTGAATTAATAAAGTTTCATTATTAAATAAAATTTATCTCCAAACTTTAATACAATAAATACAAAATAACTTCAAGGTCTACAAATAATAGAATAAGTATCATTACTGACAAGTTTTTTTAAAAAAATACCCTAATATTGTGGCTATCTTGATTCTTAACCCTTATGGAGCAAATGAAAGTAAAATAAAAAATAAAAGAAGATTTAAATATCTCAAGAAAATTTAAAATATTTCTTATAAGAAAAGATTCAAGTAACATCCATCATATACTTTCCCACTTGGATAGAAATGGAGTAAGGCCTAATGTGGAATAATGGTATCTTAATTAGGGCTATATATTCTTGATTGGCATCAAAACAATTAATAATACTCCCAGCTTAGGTGATGAATAAATAATATACCTTTTATAAGTTTAGTTCATTGAAGTGACTCATGTGCTATATTATAAGTCTCAAATATAAAGGTTTGTTAATCACTCTTTTCACACACATTGGATTTTTGGATATAAGAAAGATTAGTATGTTGTGTAGATCTAAACCAAATACTCAATTTTTTAATTGATAATATATTTTTTTTCATGATATATTTTGGGTTCCCTTAAGGTAAGAAAATAAATTTTTAGTTTTAAACACTTCAATAGTGTTTTCACTACATAGTCATCATTCCTTTTGCCCAACACACCCCCATTATTTTCCCAAATTGGAACCCTTTTTATGACCCTCAGATTTTATGGTAAATTGTTATTTATTTTATATGGGTCTTAACTTGGTTTTTTAATATAGAGGATCTAATACCCCTCTCAATATCATCAACATTCTCTCAATGATGTGTCATAATGTGGACAATTGGTGTGTTGAGCATATCATTGTGTTTAGCATGTGAGTGAGATGTATTATGGTTAATAGTTATTTTTGATTTAATTATCTCATCATGGTGACTTGGAATCAAGTTCATTGGGACTCTTTTAGGATCACCTTGGGTTATATGCATTTGATGCTTGTAATATTTCATATTATCATTTTTTGTGTCTCTTGTCCCTTTTAGCTATTTTCATGTCAATGTGTTACTCTTAACAATTTTATCCTACTAGGACCATTTTTTTTTGTTCAAACATGTTTCTAGAACTCATCAAGTGGTCATGTTATGTTAGGTCAATCAGGATTGCTTGACTTTTATGTTTTGGGTGTGTCGATAACAAAATTTTAAGATGAGAATAATAACATTATTATTATTATTATTATGACTGACCCCATATAATATTGGGCATATGTATGGTTTTATATAGATACATAGATATATCAATATATATACATTAAAATAATATTTTATAGATAAATGGATTTAATAAATATATATGCTTACGTTTTCAAATTTGAAACAAATAGATGATTGGTTTTACATAATGTCATCTTAGTTTATGTATGTATTAAAATACAAAATTGGGTAAACATATTATTATGTTAGTAATAGTTAAATAATATTATTTGTTGGATAATAATATTAATATCATTGGTTACTTATTTTATCAAGGTAATAGTAAATTTAATTGAATAAAAATGAAATGATGACAACCCATTTAGGAATAAGGATAATAAAAAAAGGCGGGGTAAAACCCTAAACCTAAAAGAAAATAATAAAATAATACAAGTGTCTCTTCATTAAAATTCAACCAAAAAGAGGAGAGGGCCATTTGGAACATTGGTCAAGGAGAAAGAAGAAGAGAGGTAGAGGAGGAAGAAGAATGGAATGGAGATTCAAACAAGCAAGGGATTTTTCTATCCAACTCTTTGTTATTTTTCCAAACAAATGAACAAATATAATTAAGAAATGTGTTTTGGAGTCTTTTATTTAAAAAAAATTAAAATAAACAAATATATAAACCCTTATTTTCAATGTGTTTCTTAGAATTTCTAGATTTACTCAATTTTGCCTTCAAACAACCACAAAGATGTTTTTAATTTTAAAGAAAAATATTATATATATAGACACACACACACATATTTATATATAAGAAATAAAAATAAAAAATGTATATGTATATATATATTAATGTGTGTGTGTGTGCAGATATGTATATATATACATATGTATAAATATATACATACATACATACATACATACATATATATATATATAGATATATAGATATATATATATATATACATATATATATATATATATAAGTAAATAGATAAAAAATAAATGAATGAATATTTTATATTATATTTTTATTGGAAATATGGTTATTATTAAGTGTGTTTATAACATTAAATTATATACATAGACTAATAAAAATATTTTTTTATAAGATTTGGATGATTATATATTAGTATTTATTATGAATAATTTATTACATTGTTTCTACACACACATATAAAATAATAATTTAATCATAGATGATTATATATTCAATATCAAATGTATAAATATTTATTTTCATAATTATGAGACACTTATATTTTATACTAATTTTTTATTGTCTTTTCACTTTATTAATATTGTCAAATTTTAGATTCAAAAGTATTTTTTTAAACATGATAGCAAAAACCATTGGACATAAGTGTTTTGATATGAGGTTTTATTATGGAAATGAAACAACAATCCACATTGGGTGAATAATTGAGATTGGCTCTTCCTTTATTATCATTGAGAATGGATTCAAATGATGAGGAATTTATAAGTTTCATTTTGATTACTATCGATGTAAATACGTAAATTTTAATAATAGTACTATGTTGAGGTTTGATGGATGAGTTCACTTGTGTGTACCTTGGGGATGATAATAAAATTGTATCACACCTTATTATTTATGTGAGGAGTTAACTCTTTTGTCTTGTATTTAGATAAAATTGACAAGTGAAAATAAATGAAGCGATCCATCTAATCTTGTATACACCTAGGAAGGAGCTATGAATTTTAACATTCTTTCTATGTTTGTATGATATTTTTACAATGGTAGTAGTGTTTGGGTTAGTGTAATTCGATTGTTATAATATTGTGTTGTTATTATAATAAGTTATATTTATCTATATGAGTTTATTGATGAACTTTGGTACTAATTAGATAGTCTTTATCTTAGTAAAATCATCCCTCTTTGTTGCTTTACATGTAGGTTATAATTTTATTCTATATCTTGTTGCCTAAATATTTATTTGAAAATGTCTATTCATTTTTAAAATGATGGATTTAAGGGGTAAATATATATTGATCAATGTAAGATGACCTCTTGTATTTGACTATTTTTGTAGTGCAGGTTGGAAAGATTCTAGATGAAGATACTATTAGTGTAGGTTTTTATTTTTCCCTATTATTTAATTAGGGAATATTATATATTTGTGCATACATGGAGTTTTCCTACATTCGTGGGATAGGCTAGCTTATGTGGAGATGTGTGTCATAGATGTGTCATAGGTGTCATAATAATGTCATAAGTAACTCCTTTGACTAGCTATTCTGGGAATGGGAGTTACTTCTCTATTCTTATCACCTTCTCACCACCTTTCATGGAGGAGTTATAGTCTATTCTTGTGGTAATTTGACCACCTTTTGTTGAGGAGTTACTTATATGCTTTCGTATATGTATTCTTCACTTTGACCATCTTAAGTTAATCAAATATTGGGTTTTGTTCTTATTTATCTTTTGCAAATTATCTCTTTCAGTGATTTCACTTTGCTTTAACTTCTTTGTGTTGTGCACCAGCTTCATCTCTTGTGATCACTTAACCATTGTATTCACATTATTCAGACCCTAGCAACAACTCTAATATGGTATTAGACCCACCTCGATAATTATGTGTCTATTTATGCTATTAGTTTATTATGAAATCTTGAGTTTTTTGCTTGCAAAGGATCTTTGATTTTGTTATTTGCATGCATTATGTTTGTACTGGCATAGAAGCCTTGATGTAGATCTGTAGGTTTGACTCATTCTCTGTGTGAAGTCTATGAGCATACCTACGTGCAAATAATCTGCAAGTTTTCTTGGAATGTCATTGATGTTATTGGAAATCTCACATTGAAAAACTAATGTGTTGACATCTAACATGTGGAGAACCTCTTAAGTTTTCTTGAAGGTTGCATGAGGCGTACAGCTTGGTGTCTCCTGAAAAGTCATCTCTTCCACTTTGGTGCTTATTTCCTTAACTTAGGTGTTTAGATATTTTTTTGAATGATAGTGTGAAATTGATCTTGAAGTGTGAAGTTGAGGTTTGGAATTTTCCTTAAAGATTGGCATGGACCATATAGTTCATACACCTACGCAGTCACACTCTCCTCCAAGCTTTGGTTTTTCATGTTGATGTTTCACCTTGGCCACTAAATAATAGAAAAAGGGCATTGGGAACTTTTTTAAATAGACCTGCTCTTTGTACACTTGATCCTTGGCTGTACACCTGCATGGAGCAGTCAAGCAACAAGTGAAAATCAGTGAAAATAGTCCAAACTGCTGTCTTTTTGAAAATGGCACACTTTTTCTCTTTGGCGCCTCATGTGGGCCCTCAACAGGTAGTTTGATTGGTAAATCTATCTTTGTTATTAAATTCTCAATTTAAATTTTATTTTTCAAAATTTATTTTAGTCAAATTGAGTAAGAAATGAATTTTTAGGAACAATTTTAAGTTTTGGGAATTTGGGGGTTTTAATTAAACCTTGAGTTTTCCCCTGTCGATGAAGGGTGAGGCCTAGATTGGTAAGAGGACAATTCCCCCTCATAAATACCTTCTTTGGATTCCTCACTCTATGTTGAGTCTAATGAGTGGTTGGAAGGCCACTTTCTCTCTCAAAACAAGCATTTTCAAAATGTTTTAGTGTTGTTTTTTTGCAAAATTACTAGTTTATAGGAAATTAAAACTTTAAAATATTACAAATAGTAGCTCAAATTCGAGTGTCATATTTTGAAAAAGTGCTTAGTTTTCAATTCTCCACAACTTAGGCTAGATAATTGTAAAAAATTCACTACTTTATAAAGTGCCAAAAAAAAATTGGGTCTCTCAGGACGCATTTTCGACTGAGTTTGATGTCCTGTTTGCTTAATGTCTTACACTGATTACTCTAAGATGCATTCTCAGCTGAGCCCAACATATTTTAAGTGTGCACTTGCATATTTGGGGGGGGGATCAACATTTTGGGGGGGGTGTGATTACTTTTTAGCAATTGCAATCTTTGCTTTCATTATCCTTTCTACATAATTTCACAACTTGCAATCAACACAACTTCACCTAAATTTAGCTTAAAATGGATTATTTTCAACTTAAACTCCTAACACCTATCAAATATCATGAATGGAAGGTTAAAAATTTCAATCATTCTTATAAGTAAAGGTTTGTATAGGATCACCATGGGTACTGAAGTAGAACCCAACACTGATGCTGAAAAGGTCAAGTGGTATAACTATAGTGATGAAGCCTATGGATTACTGAGCTTGTTCATGTCTCTAGAACTTCTCTTCCATTTAGAAACCTCCAAGACTTCCAAAGACATATGGGACACCCTAGAAACCTTATTTAGGAAGCTTGATGAGATGAGAGATCATGAGCTCGAAAATGAACTCATAAGTCTAAGTCCTAGCAACTTTGACACCCTCCAGGACTTCTTCGCTAAGTTTAAGGCCCTTAGATTGAAATTGAAAGAATTCAAGATAGAGAAGAAAGATGAAAAAATCATCCTTTCTATTCCCACAAAGTTAGGTCCAAGCTATTTAGTCTTTGTCTCCACTTTTCATGCCACAAAAAGTGCCCTTGGCACTACATGGAAAATGCCTTCTTTGGATTCATTCATTACTGACTTGACTAGGGAGAAAGATAAGCTAATTCAAGTGGGCACAATGAAATATACTCAACCCCAAGCTTTGATAGCTAGAAATGGTAAGGATAAGACTTCAACAAAGGAGAAGAAGAAAAAGAACAAGGATTAGGAGAAGAAGAAAGAAAACAAGAATCCTACCAAAAACAACACTGAGTCTTCCTCCTGTAATGCTAAACCTAAGAAGGAGAAGGTTAAGTGTGCCTATTGTAAGAAGACAGGGCATGATAAACACAAATGCATGAAGAATCAAATAAATCACCTAAATCATCTTCTAGAAAAGCACAACATAGGTGTTCCTGAGTCCATCAAGCAGAATTCATCTACCCAAGATTCTACTAAGGCAAAAGGCAAGGGTAAGGAGAAATAAAAGGGCAAGGCCCTTGTAGCCACAATAGCTTCTACATCTTCATGGGTCATTAACTTAGGTAATTTTCACTACATGGGCTCTTCCCTAGTTGAGTTTTCATCTTTAGAGCCTTATATCATGACTTCAATTAGTTTGGGTGATGACACATCAATTTCCATTGCAAGGAGAGGGTCAGTTGAAATCGAAGGAGGAATATTCAATAATGTTTTAAGTGTTCTTTATCTTTCAACCAATCTCCTATTAGTGTACCAAATCACTCACATTGGTTGGGGTATGAGAGTTGATTTTTCACCAGATTCAGTGGTTACTAGGGAGTTGCATAGTGATACTACAATGGTAGTGGGTAGGGAAAATCACCAAGCAAGGTTATACACCTCACATTTTGCACTTGATTCTTCTCCAATAGCATTGCCGACTCATTCAGATGGAGTTTGCAAATTATAGCATGAGTGGTTTGGCCACCTTAACTATCGCTACCTTGAGCAACTTTACAAACATGACATGGTCATTGGTTTGCCTCGTGTCCAATTATCAAAAGGACTTTGCATGGGTGATCCCTTGGGAAGCATCCCAAAGCAAAATTTGATAAAGGCAAAGCTTGGAGGTCTTCAAAACCTTTGGAGTTAGTCCACATTGATGTATTAGGACCCTTTCCCAAACCATATTTCATAAGGGCCAAGTACATACTCACTTTCATTGATGATTTCTCTAGGTACACTTGGTTATATTTTCTCAAACAAAAGTTTGAAGTGTTTGAAAATTTTCTAGACTTCAAAGCTCTTGTTGAGAAACAGAGTGAGAAATCCATCAAGGTTCTTCGAATTGATAATGGAGTGGAGTATGTCAGTAATAGGTTTGAGTAGTTTTGCACCATAGAGGGGATTGATTTGTAGTGCATAGTCATTTATAGTCCTTCATAGAGTGGGGTTGTAGAATGCAAAAATAGGTTCTTGAAAGAGATGGGTAGCTATATGATTCACTCCAAATCCTTAGCACCATAGTACTAGGCCGAAGCTATCAATTGTGCTTACTACATTCAAAATAGGGTTCCTCAAAAAGATTTAAAAGGGATAACACCCTTTGAAGCTTGGCATAAAAGGAAACCTGATGTTGAGCACCTTAGGATTTTTATATCCCCAACCATGGCCCGCATACTGAAGAAGAAATACAAAGCTATGAAACATCAATCCAAGCCTTGCATCTTTGTAGGATATCTAGATGGTGTTAAGGAATATCACCTTCTAGATCCAAACACTCATGAGTTCTTCATTGAGAGAAGTGTCCACTTTTAGGAGAGTCATATAGACTCAACACTTGACACTTCTTCTCTCTCATTAGATCTACTTCTTCATGATGATTATTTAGATTTAGATCAGCCATAGTAGGTTCCTAAGCTAGAGACATCTTCTTCTTCTTTGAGTTTAGATAGTGAGGACAGTGATGTAGAGTCATCCACCTCTAGTTAGTTAGAGGATGAGGAGTTAGCACCTAACTCACTCACTTTCAGGCCACTTTGGGCTAGACAAACACTTGAGAGTGCTGACACTTGGGCAAGAGCTCCCACAGATGATAGACATACTAGGGGGATTTTTAGAGAGATCAACATGGCTTCTTTGCCTTAGTTTTAGATCAATAGACTTTTCAATAGGCATTGGGAGTACCTTAGTGGGATAGTGCTATGGAGTAAGAATATTCTTCCTTAACCAAAAATCACACTTGGGACTTGACTTCACTTCCTAAGGGAAGGAAGATGGTTTGATGTAGGTGGATATATCAGACCGAGTTTGTAGCAGATGGGTCGATTGATAAGTATAAGGCATGATTGGTCACTAAGGGTTTTTCATAGGTGGTAAGCATTGACTACTCAGAGACCTTTTCACCCATTACAAATATGATTTCTATCTGACTCACCTTGGCTATTGCTGTAGCACATGGTTGGGATGTGCACTAGATGGATGTGAAGAGTGCCTTTCTTCATGGAGACCTAGAGGATGAGATCTACATGGAGTAGCTACCAAGATTTGCTAAGGATTATTCCTTAGTATGGATACTTAAGAGATCTATCTATGGCCTCAAATAGGCCCCTCAAGCTTTCTATGCCAAGATGGATTCCTTCCTTCTCATAGTGGGTTTCACTAGGTTCCATTCTGACTCTAATGTCTACTTCTTATGGCAGGATGATTCACTCCTAAGTTTGGTTCTATATGTTGATGACCTTTTGATCACCAAGAGTTCTTCATTGGCTATTGCAGTAGTGAAGGCATCTCTCTAGGATATATTTGACATGACAGACTTGGGTTTATTGCACTACTTCCTTGGCATCAAGATCTCACAGTCAAATTTAGGGATTTCTCTTGCACAACCTATGTATGCTCTTGATTTATTGTCTGAGTTTTACATGGCTGATTGCAAGCCATCTTTGACTCCCTTTCTATTAGGAGTCAAGCTTGAGGCTGACTGTTCTTCACCATTAGTTGATGCCACTTGATATTGACAACTTGTTGGTAGTCTCATCTACTTAACTCACACTAGGCCCAACATATCATATGTAGTGGGACTTATCTCTAGATTTATGCAAGAACCTCATGAGCTACATTAGAAAGTAGCTAAGAGGATCTTGCATTACATATAGGGTTCACATAAATATGGGATTCATTATAGATTTAGCATAGAGGCTAACTTGATTGGGTATACAGATTCAGACTGGGCTGGTGATTCACAGACTCATAAGTCCACTTCTAGTTAAAGTTTCGCTCTAGGTTCTAGTCCTATCAGTTGGTCTAGCAAGAAGTAAAGTGTTATTGCTATATCATCCATAGAGGCAAAGTACAAGGGAGCTATTAATGCATCTACTGAGGCTATTTGACTTCAAGGGATACTTTTTGAGTTTGGCATTCCTATCAAATAGCCCACCATAATTTATTATGACAACTAGAGTACCATTTAGATTTACAAGAATCTAGTTTAGCACTAATAGACTAAGCACATAGAGATTCACATGCATTTCATTTGGGAGCTTATTCATAGTCAGGTCATTCACTTGATATTTTGCCAGTCTTTAGAGAAAGTTATAGACATCTTCACCAAACCTTTCACTGAGAGCAAGTTCATTCATCTATGAGCTCTTCTGGGGGCACGGTCCACATCTACAGTAGCATCGTCTTTAGGGGGGCCACTAGCCTCTTCATTTCTTTCATGTCTCTCTTTTGGGGGGGGGGGAGTTTTTTCCTATAGGTTTTCTCCTTTTCTCTATCTTATGGGAGATTGCATTTATACATGGGTACCTCATTAGGCCTAGTTGCCTAGACCCATTTTATATTTCCATGCTGCCCACCTAAGCTATGTTTATGGGGGGTGTTAGTGTAGGTTTTTATTTTTCCCTATTATTTAATTAGGGAATATTATATATTTGTGCATACATGCAGTTTTCCTACATTCGTGGGATAGGCTATCTTATATGGAGATGTGTGTCATAGATGTGTCATAGGTGTCATAAGAATGTCATAAGTAACTCCTTTGACAAGCTATTTTGGGTATGGGAGTTACTTCTCTATTCTTAGCACCTTGTCACCACCTTTTATGGAGGAGTTATAGTCTATTATTGGGGTGCTTTGACCACCTTTTGTGGATGAGTTACTTACATGCTCTCCTATATTTATTCTTCACTTTGGCCATCTTAAATTAATCGAATATTAGTGTTTTCTCCTATTTGTCTTTTTAAAAATTATCTCTTTCAGTGATTTCACTTTGCTTTAGCTTCTTTGTGGTGTGCACCAACTTCATCTCATGTGATCACTTGACCATTGCATTCACATTATTCAAACCCTGGCAACAACTTCGATAGATACATTATAGTGATATAATATTACTAAATTAGTTAAATAACATCTTATATGTATTTATTTTGATTTGATTTTAGGTAAATGGTGTCTATATGTTTTCTATCCAATTGGTCAATTATAAAGTTTTGTTCCTAGATATTGTCATTAACGTGAGGTGTCTTACCTTAAAAAAAATCCATGTAGGAGCTTATGTAATTAAAAATTATTATACTTGTAGTATTATTTGAAGATATCAATGTATAATAATATCCCTTAATTTAAATTTTAAACAATCTATATGTAACATTTAATGTATTGATGATAAATGTAAGCTAGCACTTGACTAATATAATTACTTCTAGTAGTGATTTGGAACTTGTTTTATTTTTGAGTTGAGAACTTGTTGAGGAGGAAAATTAAACATCAGTTAAGTGGAAGAAGTAATCATCCTGAATAATAAATATTATGATTTCTAATATTCATAATTTGATGATAGTGTTAGTCTAATAGTAGAATAATGTTAATAATATTTTATGGAATTAAATTAATGGTAATGTCAGACTTGAAATATAGTGGGTTTAACTTACCTTGGCATTTTGAAATTATTGATTAATCCTAATATGAAGTATTAGTCATACAAATAGCATTTTATCAGTCACATATAGTTGAAATTAATGAGTAAAGTTACTTAATTCTAACAAAACCTATTACTAAGTGTCTTGACATAAATATTATGATTCACTTAGTTTAATCATTGTAGGAACCCATTTTGCTAGGTTGACCATTGTGAGCTTTAAGACATCCTTAAAAATATTATTAGTGGAGTGAAATGAATTTGAGACTTAATTACTATCTTGAAAAGCACACAAATAGATATATCATTTCCCTAGAGATTATATGTTATTGGTTAGATGCTTCCATGAAGCCTTATGAGATTTAGTGTAATTTTTCACTAAGAGTTTTGTGTTTCAAAATAAACTAAATTAGCTCAAAAATAGGTCTTAATTTATATTTAAGCTTAAGTTTTTTCAAAAATGAAAACTTGTAAGATCTAGAATTATTATTTATTAGTTAGGTTTTATAACTATAATTTTTTTACTCAACTATGATAGTATTTGGTGGATCTAATTATTGAGACGTTTGGCAAGTTTTATACACCTATTTTCCTTTTATTAACTTGTGAAGTCAATTTAAAATTCAGTTGCCAAAATTAGTTAGAAGGGTCTTGAAGATAAACCATATTTTACTATAGATTCTTTTTACCTTTAAATTTATATATTATTTATTTTAAAAATTTTTGTACTTTTTATATTTTTAAATCCCCCATTCCAAATCAGATTTATTCAAAAAAAAACTTTTACTCTAGTTTTAGTCTTTGAGGTAGTTCTAGAAAGGGTTTCACATTAATCACCCAGGTTAACATTTATTAAATATAAAAATTTTAACCTCTTACCTTGAGTTCAATATTCAAATTTAACCTTTTGTATTTAATTTTACACATCATTTAATATTTTTGGCGATTCCTCCTTATACCCTATTCATTAGTACTTTCCTAGGTCAATCAGAATTATGTTGATAATTTCAGTTTGGTCTAGAATTTTTGTTTCATGTGTTTATTATATTAGGTATATTTTTTGACTCATATGAGTTGTACTTAACTTCAATTATTAATTTTCAACATTGATTTAATTTTTAGTACTTTCAAGATATTTTATTCAAAGTCATTTTGTGATCTCATGGTGCATTTGTGCTTTCGACATTTTTAACATTACACTCTTCACTTAATTATCCCTTCATTATTTTCATTATTATGATCTCATTATGTGTAGATTATCTATTTAATATAACCATTATGTGAGAATAGATTATTTTTATAAAATTTGGGCTCATGAAGAGCATAGTCTAATCTCACCAAGTTTAAATAAATCTTCTTGTTATGGAGTTGAGCTGTGGACCTTTAATGTTGGCTTGTAGTTATTCAATCTTCTTAGACATGTGCTTATATTTTACTGTGCCTTTTTAAGAAAGAGGTTGAAATATAGCTCTAGTGTGTTGTGATTGAAAAATGTGTCATCATTTAACCATGATGTGGTAAGTGTTTTTTACCAATTTTTGTTCCTTTTATAACTTTGTGATTGTTGATTCTTTTTTATTTGTTAATAGTAGTTTGTTTGAGTAAGTGCCAAAAATAATTGGTGTGGTTTTATATGTACTTAAGATTTAAATTTTGGGTATTAAATTTTAGTAAGAGAGCATAGTTAAAAACTATGAGCTCTGTAGTGATGGTGTTCCACTTCATGCTTTATGTAACTTTTCTCACATGTGTACAAGTGGTATGGCATGTTGGGGATGTAGATATTTCCATACATGGATTATATTGGGAATCAATAAATTATAGTTAAATATTTATTCTATTGGTTGATGGGAACATCCTAGTAGAGGTAAATTACTTGTTTTTGAATTATATTGTGGTGGAGTATCTAGCCATCATGGGCCAATGGACCATGTAGTAAATATAATGAGAATTTTTTTAAATTTTCTATTTAACTGTTTTACTTTTGTGTCTTGATAATAGATGTTTATGTTGATTAGGGAGTTATTCCTTGGTATAAAATAATATATAGAGAGAAAATTTATAAGTATGTATGTTTCATATGCTAAATACATAATTTAATCTATTTTCCATATCCTTCTAATGATTATGTATTAATTCATTGAGTGAATATGACTCTTATAAAAGAATGTGTATATAGTTAACAATTAAAAAATTGGTTGTTTTTTAATCAATTTATTAGTAATAGTATCTCTAAGATAGTATGCTCTAGTTAATGTTGTGTTGTTCATCTTGGTTAAAAGTAAGCCTTGATGATATAAAGATGGATTGTTCTATTATGTTACTGTTATGGAATTTAGCTAATATTGGTGTATTGTTAATGTTGTGCATGTTGTTTGTTATAAATAGATGGCACCTAGTATGATTTGGATGCTTAGATTTTGAACAAGAGTGTTGTAAGTTCTAACCTTGTCCTCAATTTGAGTAATTTGAACCTTGTCTGTAACCACAAGTGTGAGAGTAAATGAGTAGTTAGGATCTTGATACATTGATTTTGTGTCCCCCTTTTCATTATGATGAATGATTGTACCTTCCTATCTGTAAGAGAATTAGTAAGTTGATTAATTTTATTTTGAGATGACCATTTGTGTTTTGATCATGAATCACCTTCATGTTTGTTTGATCATAGAATAGTGGTTTAAAATGTGAGGATTTTTTTATAATATATAATGATTACTCTACTTTAGACATGATACTTGATTTTGAATAATGTTATATCCTTACATTAGTGATTTTGAACAATGATACTTTAAACATGATTTTTAACAATGTTGAGATATTTACATTAGTGACTTTACATGAGAGTTATCAATACATAATTATTGATATACATTAGAACAAGACTACCAGTACTGTACACAATATTGTTTTTGGAAAATCATTTGATTTAAGTGTAATAGTTTAGAGTGACATATTATTTGATGAGATACTTTTATATCAGATGATTCTAAGACTTTAAAGTAGTTGAAATAATTCTTGGGGTACTTTTGGCACTAGGCTCTAGGCATGAGATTCATACTTGGTCTATTTATACACATTTATATCAGTACTTGTTACTAGGAGGCATAGGGAGGATTATTGTTTTTCTTATTTCTCTTACCTTTGGGAGGTACTCTAGTATTAATTTATTATCTTTGGGAGTTAATCATGTTGTTATTTTAGGAGGTAGATGGATGATGATGTGATATTTTCTCCTACCTCTAAGAGGTAGTCAATCTCCTTATGTTCTCTCACCTTTAAGAGTTTATTGAGTTATATTGATTCCTTCTCTACTTGGGTGAAATTTTATAGTCACATAGTTTGTGTAATGTAATGTTTTCAATTTCTTTACTTTTTATTTGAGAACCAACACTAGTCCTTGAACTTAAATTTCTATTGAATTGTTCCTTTTGATCTTTAAATATTTATAATTTATTTTAATTAAACTTGAAGTAAATGAATATAATTTTTATTGTTTTTAAATTTAATTCTATTTATTATTAATGACTTGATAATTGTGACTTTAGCTTGTTTGGTTTAATGACACCACTTTATTTTAAATTTGAATTGTCATTTTTTGATTTATTTTGCTGATTTTATTTGACTTATTGAATCTTAAATTGATTATTTTGACATTTGATTATTTAAAATTATAATGGTATTTTAGTTTTTGATGAATGTTGGTTCATGTGTTTTCTATATATATTTTTTAATGTGCATAGCGTGCATTGTATGGGGGAGATTAAACTGCTTTCGAAATCTATTAGGTCAAGATGGAAATAAGTTTGTAAAAGATTCATGACACCATCCCTCCCAACCACTAGACATGGTTTTGATTATTCTCTATATATATTATTATGACCATTTATTTGGTAGGTCTAAGGAGCTCGAGAGGTTTAAGGAGAGAATATGGAGGATTTGGGAGGTGTAAATAATTTTGGGAGGTCTAAAGAGGTTTGGAAAGATGTTATTATTGATTAAATTAATGTTAATTATTATTCCTTCCATGTTCAAGTGTTATTTATATTATTATAATAATATATGCTTTCTTATCTAGCTTGGTAGTCATTTTCATCATTTCTTGTTGCACAATGGATATAGTATAATCTTATGGTGCATCAATGATTATATTATTGTTAGTGATATTGAGAGTTCCTAATTTTAGTTGGTAGTGTATATGATATACATAAATTATTTAGAGTTATGATATTTTATCTAGTAGGGAAAACATGGTAGTGTGTTTAGTTAGTATTTAACTCAACATTACATAACTAAGTGTTATTATAGTGATTATATTGGTTCCATGTTTTAACACTATCTTTATTATTGCTATTTCACCATGGGATTATACATGGGTTATTTGGAATAATAACTTATGTTCTGATATTGAAATAATTCTTTAAAAAAATTGGAATTATCTTTCAAAGTACACAATGGAACATGAAAAGGCCCCACTACATAAAATTATTGTAGTGCAATGCATCTCAAAAACCACTACAAGAAGTATTATCAACCTAAAACCAACCTCCCAATCAGCCCAAATGGATGATGCTATAAACAACCAGTATGGAATTAAGTAGATCTAAGAATGTCTAGTTAGTTAATTGATATATAAGCAAATAAGAATGTCTAGTTAGTCAATTGCTATATTGAGAGTTCCTAATTTTAGTTGGTGGTGTATATGATATACAAAAATTATTTAGAGTTATGATATCTTATCTAGTAGGGAAAACATGGTAGTGTGTTTAGTTAGTATTTGACTCAACATTACATAACTAAGTGTTATTATAGTGATTATATTGGTTTCATGTTTTAACACTATCTTTATTATTCCTATTTCACCATGGGATTATACATGGGTTATTTGGAATAATAACTTATGTTCTCATATTGAAACAATTATAAAAAAAAATTGGAATTATCTTTCAAAGTACATAATGGAACATCAAAAGGCCCCACTACATAAAATTACTGTAGTGCAATGCATCTCAAAAAACACTACAAGAAGTATTATCAACCTAAAACCAACCTCCCAATCAGCCCAAATGGATGATTTTATAAACAACCAAAATGGAATTAAGTAGATATAAGAATGTCTAGTAGTTAATTGCTATATAAGCAAATAAGATATGATATAAGTGTAATACTTAAGAACAGAGATCAAAATGACCAAACATAAGGAAACATCTCACTAAATTTTTTAAGAAAGTCTTATCACATCATGAGATCAACAAGTGGATATATCTAATCCACTGCTAAATCCCACACAATAAGGCTATTTGGTTAACATTAACTTTTAGTGTCCACTCAAGTAAATAACCAACCCTAATTCCACCCCCATTGGATCATTTTATTATGATCCAAATTTCCTTAGGGGAACATTGCACCTTAATTCCATTAATATATGAAGGGAACATCTAGTATATAAATCCATTATGAATAATTTTTCTCATTAAATTAGATGAGTTATAATATACTTAACTCAACATGGATGACATCGCACACATGAGCATCCTATTGGATAAGTTTATAATTGGCAATGGGAAAATAATGATTTCTCATGATATAAAAATACCATCCTATAAGCCAACAATAAGGGTTTCACACCTAAACATTACTTACTTATCCTTTGGTTATCATACCATGTTATTATATAAACATAGACATTAATTCCATTCGATTAACATGTGTATGACCCTACAATAGTTCAGTACTTAAGTTGTTTCCACATGAGTAACCAAAGGGAAAAGTCAAATATTGATAAATTTTAACCAAAGTGGTCCATTTAATCATATATCCAAGTGTAACATTAATTTTTATGTAGCTTACTAAATTATCATCCTCATTTCAAGATTATTTACCAATCATAAAGACTATTCACATTTTAATAATTACAACACAAGGTCTATCAAGAAGTTCATAAAAAATGTACAATTATAAATTTAAGCACACATTCCCACTATAAACAATGACTACCCATTATCATGAAAGAATTAATGACAACATAACCTACTTTCTATTAGTTCAGGAGTTGAAACATGCCATATATCTAAATCACTATAACATTTTTATTGGTATAATCCATAATCCATACTATAACACCACATAAAAAGATCATTAATCCGGCTTATTTCATTACTCAATAAATATGAGTAAGCTCACTTAAAATGTTACTATAACCATTAAACACCATTTCCATAATATAGTAATAAAAACATATTTCCTTGAGTCACCAAGGAACCATTTGCATAATATAATTGAAATAGCTTATTTTTTACCAAGATTATAAACATGATAAGGGTCACGTATTCAATAACAATGCTATAATGATAAATTAATCATGTTTAAAAACATTTATAGATGCATGCTACAACCAATAAATTTAATAATCATGATTATCCACAAAATAAGCCTAGCTAATAGCTAATGTCAATTAAGTTCAATGCCATAAGGTTATTGCTGAAGATAAGGGGATAAAATCCAATAATTGGAACAATTAACTATAAGGCTGAATATATAGTATTTCCACCATAACAAGTAAACATACATGTGTAGGAAATTAACCTAGAATCTTAAATATAGCTAATAGCTCAAATTTAACTTCTAACAATTCATTCATATTTCACATCTATAAGTGAATCACTATGTTACCACCATGTATATACAATAGCATATAAAAATCAAAGCATACATTCTACAAATGAGGTTACAACCATTGTTTCACTGTAGGAAAAATAATCAACCACATATGCATATCAAGGTGATAAATATAGTTAGTTATATACATGAGAGCCAAGCTATCAAATTATTTTTCACTACCAATAAACACATTAAAAAAATCATTCTATTACATAATAATTATTACAAGATTGCATAGTATAAGAAGATATAATTAATACATAAGGAAGGTAGCCAGATACAATCCTACATTCCAACTAATAATCAGATACTATCTAACATAGTCAAGAAACATACCACTACATGCAAATCTAGGGGTGTCAACCAAAGAGGATAGATACAACAAGTATAACACTCCTTAAAAATATCAATATGATTCCAACCATCAATGGACCTTACCACCCCATCTATTATATGGATGGTATTTTTGACAATCAAGGTTAGGAAGGAATTATAAGCAAGTTAGGGTCCTTAATCCATTTGATAAATCAACACAATACAGAGTATAAAATAGGCAAATGACTAATAAAAATGTCATCCCAAGATAAGATATAAATAGCTAAATAATGGCGTTTATAAAAATTAGGAGTGGGGATGATCCACTACAGGCTATTTAAAGGTCATATTTGTGTATTTATAAACCAAATTCATGTCCATAATGTTTGATAATAACAAACTTGGAAAACCTCTTAGCATATGATTAGCCTTAACATCCTAGCTACCGATCCATATCCCATGATCATAAATACACAACTATAGCTTAGCTATATAAACCTAGTTAAATGACTATTATTCCATAACAATCCTTTGATATTATAATAGCTAATATTATAACCCAAATAGGGTATACTTAGCACAATGCCATAATCTAAAAATAACCAACAATAAGAAAACAATCAACAAACATATGACCAGTCCACACGATTGACATGACTTAAAACCATACACCATATCTCGCATGGTGTAAACCTAATGATTCAATTAAATTTTTTAAGTTAATAAATTGAATCAAAGGTCAAGGATTGATACACAAGATTAATGAGATCATCATGAGGTCTCATGACCTCATATGATCTTGGATCAAAAATTAGATTAAATGATTTCACATAAAGAAATAATCTCTAAAATAATCTTAGATGAGGATCAATTTTTTATATAAGTTAATGAATTTCAATTGGTATTTGTCCATATCCCAACACAAAAATAAATTGATAAATGTATATAAAAATAATTTAAAACTTAAAACATAGTCCTTTAAATGATTCAACTGAATCCATAATTAAAATAGAGAGCCCCTTTCTCAAGAACAATAGACAACTTAATTATATTTCCAATTTTGATTTAAAATTGAAACCCTTTATTTTAACATTAAACTAACCCAAATTGGTCTTTAGTCCCCCAATTCATAAATCAAATCCATATAAAATTTTAACAAGTATTGTAGGATGAGAATCACATTTTTAAAGCAAAGGGAGAAAGAGAAAATCCTCAGGTAAAATTATTACACAACCTTATATTTTTATTTTCCACCTGAGACGTATCATATCCAAATAAAAATATGTGTAAACAAGGTTTAAAACCACTAGTAGGACATTTACA